>CAUYRT010061199.1:0-82687 GCA_963574885.1 Lepilemur ruficaudatus
TCTCCTGTGCAAGCTCTTCCAGTGCTCTCCACCGTGTCAACTAAGCCCTGAGGTTGCTCTTTGGCCTTTGAGTGATCATTCACCCAAGGCATGGGTCTGAAATTTTCTTCCCGCCCAAACCTGTTCCTCCTCCTTCTGCAGGTAGCATCGTCATCCTCCCTGACACTCCAGGCATCCTTGATCATTACCCCCAATGTCCACCCACCTACCCATTTGTTTGGGTTCTTTCTGCATGTCAGTTCTGACATTCATCTCCTCCTCTGTGCCCCGTAGCCACTGCCCTGAAAGCCACTGCTGCTTTCACCTCTTGGCAACTCTCTTAGTCTGCTTTCCGTATAGCCAGCGGAGGCTCCTTCTGAAACTCAGTTCTGATGGAATCCCTCCCTCAGCGAACATTCAATGGCTCCCTATGGCTTACAGGGTAAAATCCAAACTCTCTGTCTGCCCGGGGTCCATCATGACTTGGAGACTTCTCTCACCTTATTTCCAACTCTCTTCTTCTATGTTCCCACTGCGGCAGCCAGCCTGAACTTCCCTGGACCTCGGGACCACTCCCCCAGTGAACCATCCAAGCCCTCCCACTCTCTGCCTCCACATGTATGTTTAGGGAACAGATCAAACATCACCTCTTTCTCCTCTTACCTCCCATGACAATCCGATCCATGTCCTGGGCGGGCTAGAGACGCTTTCTGATTTTGTATCACAGCCATGAGCTGGGAGCCTCATGGCTCCTATATAAAGGCTGTGTTTGGCCAAGACATTTCTGACAGCGGAGTGCGGTACTGTAATAAAGCGATTCCTCTATCAACAGGGAAGACGGGTGGGTTTAGCCCCAGGTCGCCTGTTCTCTGGTTGTTATCTAGCTGAACATCTATATGACAGTCTGTCTTTTCTCCTGGCCTTGAAGGAGCTCCTTGTACCTAATAGCTTTCCTCAATGCTAGCAAATATTAGTTGTTCAACGCTTGTTGAAATGATATGAACTTGTGGCTTCAGAGAACTCCGTGTGTATTAAGACGTGGCATCTCTTCCTCAGGATACATCTTTATGGGCTGGGTTGGGGGGGACATGACAGCCAGTGTGGGGTGCCATCGACAGAGGTCTGCTTGAAATTCCCCTGTGGTCCTTTCCAGGTCCTGGGCTCCCCATGTGACAGTACCTGGAGAAGCCCCCTGCTGGGAGAGTTCATCTCAGGAAGGCAGGATTTGGAGACGGAGGCCTCAGAGGGCAGGGAGCCCAAGTCTGGACGCATGGTGGACTCATTTCCTCAGCTGTTCAGGAGTGAGGGTGCTGGGAATCTAGGGGCCCCATCTGGCCCTACTGGGGTGGGTGACAGGGGCAGTGAGGAGGTGAGATCCGACAGGCTCACCTCTGGAAAAGAGACTGGTCTGGAGCTAGCCCGGATGTTAGGTGGCAGAGTATCTGAAGGTATCAGCCCAGGTGTGGTTTCTTTTCTTATCTCTTTTTCCTTGAGATAAAACATCATGGGGATATCTTTCCCCAGTGTAAGGTGTCCAGTCCCAGGAACACCACAATGCATGACACCAGGGTGCTGTGACAGTGCTCCTGGAGCTGAGATACCTGGTAGCCCTGCCAGGCCCTAACTTCACAATCTGCTCACAAGCCTGCTGAGCAGATGAGGTCCTCTGATCATTTTTGTCTGACCTACAAGTGCTTATAAGAAATTGAGCTAACATTGTAAAATTGCAAGACTTTACATAAAATTTCTCATTTCTGGTTTCTTCTAAAAAAAAAAAATCAGAAGATCTTGCAAGACTGTGCTTCTTATTTCTACAAGGCAACTGTGAGCTGGAGCTGGGCCATGGCTGCTGCTCTAGCCAGGACAGGTGACACCAGTGTGCCACGGAAGTTACCTGGCTTGCCTCACTTGTTTACTGTCCTGACCTGTGGCCTGGTCTTACGTCAGGGTCAAGGAGAATATCACTGACACAGTGCAGGACCCTCCACTATCATAAGTGAGGCCAGAACAATGCCATCGGGCTACGTGTATTTGAATTACAGAATGTCAGAGTTGGAAAAGCCCGTCTGGAACTTTGTTCATGTCTCTCCTATTTGCAGACACAAACCTGGAACCCAGAGACGGAAAGAGACTTACCCAAGGCCACCCAGAGAGTTAACGGCAAAACTGAGACCTAAACCCAGATCTCTTTACCCACAAGCGGGAGTCTTTCCTGGTTAGAGACAGAGCGGCTTCTCTCACCTCCCTTTGTGTCTCTCATTTCATGACCATCAGCTCCATTGCAGACCTGTGTAGAAACCCGGGGTGGGGGGAGGACAGTGATGGGGAGGGCTGGGGAATAAAGGGCCGGGGAGGCCCAGGCCTGCTTGGGATAAAGGCTGAATGCAGGGGCGTTCAAAAGCCACTGGGCACTGAGCGAATTAAGCCATGCCTGTCTCCGTTGCCCGGGTACTCTTTATGCATTGCATAATGCCATTGTTCAGCCAGAGCCAGGGGCTGGAGCGAGCACTTTCTTTGCAGGTAGGCAGCCAGCGCCAGCCCGGCAGCAAGAGGAGTAGGAGAGGCTGGAATATTCCAGCTTGAAAACAGCGGCTATATAATAAAGCCAGGCTGGTTCGTCTCTGGGCCCTGCTGTCCCTTCTCCCTGCCTCAAAGTAGCAGCATGAATCAGTTCACTGCGGCAATGGTCCAGGCGATGTGACTTGCATCCCCATCAGCTACCTGATTGCAGTCCCTGGATGCACGAGGCGCTGATGTGCCTGGCATACCAAACCACCCGCCTGCGCGCCGCAGCTACTGGTAATGAAGATCGCCGGCCCCACCCCGCCCTGTGGACACAGCTGGGCATCCTTCAAGGCCACCACTGGCCTTTTATCTTGTCCAAGGCTCTGGGATAGTCACTGAAATCCTTGGGCTGCTTTTGACAGGGGCCACCAGCCTGTCTCAAAGATGCCCTGACAAGCCCCTCCGGCCCTGGGCAGACAAAGGCTTGAAAGGAGAGGAATTGCACACAGTCCTCACGCTGCTGTTTCTAATACGTTATCTTGACACACAATTAACTGCAAAATTTGCTCTTAGCGAAGAGCTTGGGCCCTCGCGGGGTCCATACGGCACCGTTCAAGCAGAATTTGGTCCTGTGCAAAGCTCGCCCTTCCTGAAGGGCCAGGGATTGCCCACACTGCCCAGGACGATGCCACCCCTCTCAGGGCCGGGTGTGGGCACTGATCAGAAAGGATGCATTGGTTCTTGCAGGGCCCAGCATGGGGCCGGGGGACTTTGGCAGGAGTGGGGTGGGGGTGGGGGGCTGGAAAGCTTGCACAAAACCTTCCAGCAGAGCTCACCCGCAACAACCCTTCCTAAAATGGTGGCGCTTATCCTCCGCTGACAAAAGACTGATTTGAGCTCTCCCCGGAGGTGGGATGAAGCGAACACATTGCCTTTTATCTCCCCGTCGCTTTGAGAGGGGAGACAACTGGTGCAGAGCGTGGTGGGGAGCCCTGGAGAAGGCACTCTCGAATGAAAGGCATAATCCCCAGCTCCCCCAAACCAGGAGGGGAGGTGGCTTTCATCCTCCACCGCGGGCCGGCTCCCCGTCCCCGAGGCATGCGGGTGGGAGCGCGCTGCACAATGCCACACAATATTGCTTCTCCCTGGGAGCCCAGAGGAGGCCGTGGGCACGCGGCGGCTCACTTTGAAAGCAATCCTCCAATCAGCTATTTAAATAAGAAATATAATCTCGCTAAACACTGAGAGCTGCCGGTCTGAGACGCTTCCATTTACGAGGCACTTGAAGAAGGTCCCCAAGCCCCCAGTTTACTGGGACAGCCGGCTTAGGACTATTTACCGAGGGGAAGAGAGGTGCTAGAGAGGGAGGGGGGAGGAGAACGGGAGTTGGCTGTCGGAAATCCAGGCTGTCGGCTGCTGGAGGGGGGACCCACCCCCACGTGCCAGTGTTCTACGTGGAGGCTGGGAGAGGTCGGAGGGTTCTCAGAAAACCGCCTTATGGTGGCTGATGTGCTGTGAGTTGCTGTGGGCAGGAGAGATGGCACGAGGTTTTGTCTATCCCTCTTCTGGAAACATCTTTTTGAGCACCTACTAAGTTCATCACCACAGCATTTTGTGTCAGAGGCCAAGTGGCCGTTAAGACCCAGTAGGTGAAATTTTCCAGATGAACACATGCCCAGCAAGGAGGGGCAGCAGGGTAGCCCAGATGGAGCCTCTCCTGCCTGAGCTCATGGTGTGCCTCTGGGACCGGCTGTTTCTGGGCTTCCAGCCTTCCCTTCCCCGTGGATTCTGGCCACAGATCCATCTGGAGAGGGAGACTCTACAGCCTGTGCTGACTGCCATGGGAATCCTGAGAAAGTGCATCTGCCACTTGCCAGCTTTCTCACCCAGGGCCTCAGCTTTCCTCATCTGTAAAATGGGCTGTAAGGACCACCTGAGATGAATGTGGACTTTTCCTGGCCAGTGGGCTGTGCCCAGTATAGGACAGCTACTGTTCTACTGCGGTAATGGAATGCCCTGTCTCACAGCTCTGGTTTCGGCATGTCATTTCTGCCCAGCAACTCCGTCCCACCTTGCCCCAACCTGTTCTGCCCAATCGTGCCCCACTTTATCATGCTCCCTTCAAAATCTGTGGGGCTGATGATCTGTCCTGTAAGGACCAGGAAGGAGAGTGTCCATTTGAGCTGGAAGACTGCCTGGAGGAGGTGTGGCTTGAGCTGGGCCTGAGCGCTGGGAAGGCGGGAGGATTTGGAGAGCAGAGGAATGAGAGAGAGCGTAGAGGAAGGCTTGGAGGTAAGAATGAGCAGAGAGGGAGGGCCGGGAAGCCAGCCTGCGGGAGGAGGAGCTGTGCTGAGGAGGACGGAGGAGGGTGCCCCGCCTTTCTTTGTCGCTTTGAACCGTCTGGGCATCATTGCTCCTCAGATGATGAATTTGGCTTAGAGGGGAGCAGAATGGAAAAGCCTCTCTGGGAAAGGCGGTGGGTCCTGGGCAGGGGTGGCCCTGCCTGGGTGCACAGTGGGGCCACAAAGCCCACAGGCACCCTGGGGACCAAGGCCCTCCCAGGAGAGGGAGGACATTTACTTGGGTCACACAGTGGGTCAGCAGTAGGGCAGGATGGTGGCCTGGTGCCTCCTACCTTTTCTGTCCCCTATTAGTAAAGCTAGCTCTGGCTGAGCGCCTGCTGTGTGCCCGGCACCATGCTAACTCTACGTTGAGTCCCACAGCAAGCCTATCAGGTGGGGGTTATTGTTATTATCCCCATTCTAGAGTTGAAGAAACTGAGGTCTGGAGTAATTTTGAGTAAATTTGCCCAACCCCACCACCAGGAAGCGGTGGAGCCCGCAGGCCGCCCACAAAGCTCCTCCCTGCCTTCTTGCCTTTGGGGGAGCCCGGCCCAGTTTCCTCTGCTCTCCTGGAGGAGCGTGTGTGTCCTTGTCAGGGACCAGGCAGGGAGCCCTCAGCTTCATCTGGTATTCCCCCGCTCCTTAGCAAAGCACCTAAGTGCCTCTGCGCTCCCGGAACGTCAGGGAACATCAGCGATGCGAGAGAGGAACCGTGCTCCCCCGTACGGGAAGGGCTGGCTCCCTCGGCTGACTTCCATTAAGCATTTGACGCATCACAGAGCTGCCGAAAACCATCCATCAGGCCGCCTCCTTCCGCCGCCTCCGCCCGGAGCCCAGAGAGGGGGCTCGGCCTCGGCCTGCATTCGCAGCTCCGGGGAAGAGAGGGGAGGAGAGGAGCCGGTACCCGGCCAGCCCGTGATGCTAACAACAGCAGCACCGTTCACTGAGTGCTGGAGCGTTGCAGGCAGACCTGTGTGTTAGCTCATTGCACCCCATAACCAGCGATAGGTGTAGTTATTGTTACTCCTTGGTAGAGGTGGAACCTGGACCTCAAGGGGGTTCGATCACTTGCCACAGTCACTCTGAAGGTGCTAGAGCCGCCCTGAGCCAGGGGTGTGAGTCCAGAACCCCCTCGGCCCTTCTCCCCTGGGGACGGGGTGGGCTGGGGCAGGCACTCAGCAGGGAGGCGGGGCTGGAGTGGCGCGGTGTTTCCATCGGTCAGTGCCCAGCAGAGGACAGCCCTGGCCAGGCAGGTCTGGGGACCCCAGCACAAAGTGAGCAGCAGCACAGCTGTCCACTGGCGGCCGGACCTGTCCCTCCCTCCGCCCAGTTACCGCAGCCGGAACCAGGCTCTTCCTGGCACCTCCCTCCACCGGGTCCCTCACTCAACCAGTGGCCAGTCCCTTTAGCTCTCTCTGCCGAATGTTCTTGGGCCCACAATCCAGCCCTCTGTCCCATGTCATGGCCCCTCTGCTGGAGGACTGCCCCAGACCCCTGCTTGTCTCTGACCTCATCTTGCCAGCTTATTCTGCCCACTGTAGCCAGAGGGACTGTTCTGGAGCCCCTGTCGGCTCACTGGCTCCTCCGCATACCACCCAGCCTCACCCTTCCCTTGGGACGGGGCCCACATTCCTCACTCAGACTCTGCTTGTGCTGGGGTCTCTGCTCGCAGGAGCACCATCCTGCCCCCTGTTGCCGGGCTAATTTCTGTTATTGTCAGACCCCAGCTTAGATGGATTTTCCTCCAGGAAGTCCTCTCTGCTAGCCCAGGCTGGGCGGGAGCCCTTTACATGCTGCCCCCAGCACAGCACACACTGCACTGTCCCCATGTGCCTCCCTGCTTGTCTGTCACCCTCACTGACTCTTTGATTTGGGAGGCATCAAGTGTGGACCCCCCACTGTTCCCCAAGTGCAGCACAGCCCGCTCCAGAGCAGCCCCCAGGAACAAGGAGCTGCACAGCGAGGGAGCGAACGATGCCTGATACGGCGGAGCCAGGGTGCCCGAGGTGTGCCGCGGGTCAGGGGCTCAGACACCGGTGGCGACCCAGTGAGGGGAGGCAGGGTGGTGTTCAGAGTGTGGGCACCTGGGTTTAAACCACCCCAGTGCTCACTAGCTGCTTGTCTTTCAGCACAGCTTCCCCTGCCTCAGTTTCTCAGTTTGCTCACATGCGACATGGGGATGATAGAAATCCCTTTACCGGCAATCCGTGGAGAGGGACCCTGGGGATAACGCCCGGACAGCGCCTAGCCCTGGGCTGGGCACAGGGGAGGGCCGGGGGGCTCCCTCTGGTGACCGGGGCAGGGGCCCCGGCTGAAGCTTCTCTGCGACAGGAGGTGGCTGGCCCGGTTGGGCTCTGTGGTCAGGAGGGCTGGGGGTCCTTGGGCCACAGGGAGAGCAAAAGAGGAGGTCAGGCAGCAGCCGCCACGCTCCCCGGGTGGCCTCAGGCACACTGTCCCTCTTCGAATGTGAGTGAGAACTGCCCATGCTGAGAGTTTAGCCATGAGGTGAAGCGGAGGCCCAGGGAGGGTTTGGAATGAGGGTGCGGGGTGAGGGAGGGGACGGGGGAGAAGCCACCCACCACTCGCCAGTCGTGTCCCATGGGGCGGCAGGCGGGCACCTTCACTTAGCGCGGTGATTGAGCGCACTGGCCTCAGCGTTGGGCGGGCTCCGTCCGGGGTGTGTGCCACGGTGAGTTGTGTGAAATGGGTACAGAGCAGCACCCACCTCGGCTGTGGCCGTGAGGGCAGGTGGCAAGGCAGAGAAGACACCCAGTGCTCTGTGCCGGCCACAGAAGTGCCCGCTGGGGAATCCTCGGGGGCCTCTGCCTGGCAGATGTTATTGTCCCGTTCCCAGGGGAGGACACAAGGACCAGAGAGGTGAAGTGAGTAGCCCAGGGCCACACAGCCACCAGGGACCAGCAGGAGAAATGGCCTGCGCCCAGGCTCATGCTGAAGCGTTTGGCCGTCGGGGACCACATACGGCGGGGCAGTATTTTTCTCATCGTCTTCATGTTGCGCTTCTTAATTTAAAGTGGGAAATTTCATATTCGGCACCTCATCAATCATTTTTGTGAGCTTAGCTCTGTGGAAAGCACGGAAAACATTTATATTTGTGGCTCAAACTGTCGAAAATGTAAAACAATTTAAATAATATTAACATTTTAACAGCCTCCACTCACAGCTCTGTGAAATTAACCGTTATCTCATGGAGTGTTTGTTAAAATTCAGCAGCAGGTAAGTGGCGGGCCCCGTGGGGGGAGGCAGGCACAGCCTGGGGGCTCCCTGGGAGCTGGTCCCACTGGGGCCCCCTGGCTGTGCCACCAAGCCCATGTCCCTGCCCTAGGGACAGCCTCCTGTGGCAGGGACTGTGGCTCCCGCTGCCTCAGAGGAAGACCCCCAACTGGGCTGGGTGCTGGAGGCACAGAGAGAAACATGACACAGGCTCTGTCCACAAGAGACACCAGTGGTGGGGGAGGTGACTGGAAAAATGCACACCAGGGTGAGATAGCGCTATGCACGAGAAGGGAGTGTGGGTGTGTTGGGGACACTGAAGAGAGAGCCAGGAGCACTTCCTGGAGGCGGTGGCATCTGAGATGATCCTTTGTACCAAGGCAGTCACTGAATAAGGGAGCAGATCATCTCCAAGGCCTGGCCTTGCTCTAACCTTCAAGAGCCAAAGAGGGTCTGCAGTTTATCCCAGGAAGGGAGGAAGGAGAGCCTTCCGGGCCATGATGCCTCTGATGGGTTCTGTCTAAGCTCCACACTTAGGTCTAGGATGGGTGCTCATGAATGGGGTGCAGACAAGAGGACAATCAGGGTGGACACTTGCTGGGTAGTTGAGTGGCCCAGGGGTGATAAGCCTCAAAAAGCCAAGACTCAGGGGAAGGATGACATTATTTTCAAATAATGGGCATGAGGGCTGGACTTTTCCACTGGCTTCAGGAGGAACAACCAGGCTTTGTAGGCAGATGTTGCCATGGGATAGAACAATTTCTTACCTACATATTCTAATTTATTCTTTTGTATGCTTTATGACAGAGTCAGATCGAGTAGACCAACAATGCAATGGTGAGCACCCCGTCTTCGGGGGTGTCCATCAGATGCTGGGTGACATCAGGGACTTGCAAAAAGGGATTTTTGCATGGAACATTTGTTCAAGCTACTGCGGGCCAGGCACTGGCTAGACACCACCTCCTTGGAAAAGAGCCAGGCTTAGTTACCACCCTTAAGGGGTGTTATGGACGGAATTATGTTCCCCCAAATTTGTATGTAGAAGACCTAATCCCCAATGTGACTTTATTTGAAGATAGGGCCTTTAAGGAGGTAATTAATGTTAAATGAGGGCACAGGGTGGGGCCCTAATCCGGTAAGACTGGTGGTGCTTTTATAAGAAGAGGAAGAAACCCCAGAGATCTCTTTCTCATTCCGAGAACACACAGAGGAAAGGCCACGTGAGGACACAGCGAGAAGGTGACAGTGTGCAGGGCAGGGAGAGAGCCCTCCCCAGCAGGCAACCTTGACGGCTCCTTGATCTTGGACGTCCAGCCTCCAGAACCCTGGGAAAACAAATTTCGGTTGTTGAAGCCACCCAGCGTGTGGAATCTTGTTACGGGGCTCCCAGTTTGGTGAAGGAGACGCTAGGTTTGTTGATTGTAATGCAGCACCACACGGGCCAGAATAGAGGTGTGCACAGAGAAGGGGCCGCCCGGCAGAAGGGGCAGAAGAATGAGGGGAAGCTGGCCATGAAGAGAGGAAGAGGAAGGGAGTGGAAGCTGGAGGAGTGCACCAGGGGACAACGTGTGCAAAGACAGGGAGGTGTTAAAAGGACAGCAGGTTTGGGGCACCGAGAGGAATTCTGCGTGATTGGAGAGCAGGGCAGAAGAGACCCAGGAGAGGGAGGAGGCTGGGGACAGGTGGGCCACCAGCATGGGAAGGCCCTTCTGCCTCTTTCAGGGAAGGCAGTTTAGAGACTCCCATCTGCCAGAGGACTCTGATTAGCGACTAACTTGCTGTGTGACCTTGGGCAAGTCACTTAACCTCTGTGCACCATAATTCTCTCAGTTGTAAAACCGGGCGAAGGACCCCTGCCCTGCTTACCACCCGGATGCTTTGTGGGCTCAGTAAGCTAATGCATGCGAAAGCACTTTGGCCAGAGCCCCATAATAGCGCCGTGGAAATGGAAGGTGTTATTATTATGTAACCGCACTGACTCCCGTCAGAGAAGTGCGGAGTCAATTGGAGTCTTGAGGGATGTCAGGGAATTGGCTGCTCTCTGAAGCTTGTCATAGAGACCTGTCTTTTCATTGTGCTCCTTTCATATCACTGTTGGCCCGATGAAAGAAGGGGAGAGAATCTTTGATATGTCTAAATATTCCGCTCCCACCAAGACGGGAGGAATTCCGAGGAAGAGCTATTATTAGAGGCTGAGCTGGAAGCGGGCGCCTTTGCGGATCAGGAGCTGTCAGCTTGCATAAACAGCTTTTTGTGCTTCCGGCCGGCCAGGCTGCTGCGGGCTTGGCACAGAGCAGGCGCTGCCCGCCCTACCGGGCGGATCACAGTGGTGCTGACCTGGGACACGGGAGGACTGGCTTCCCGTCCCCACCCTGTGTCCTCTCTGCTGGGTAACCCAGGGCAAGTCACTTATCCTCTGTGAGCCAAGCAGACAATATAGTGAGGGCTTTTGTGAGCAGGGAAAATAAGATGCTATATAGTGATCTGGTGACCCAGCATAGGCTGGCGACACCCTGGGTGTGATGAAGTTTCCTCTCTGGAAAGAGCGCATTAGGATTTGGATCTTTCTAGACCTTGCATCAGAGCCACCTGGGGAGTTTGAAAAATCAGACTCCTGGGTACCATTCCATGCCTCGAACTAGGATCTCAAGGGGTGAGGCCCAGGTGATGTGAATGCAAGTGGCCCAGCCCTGGGCCACACTTCTGCACTCACAAACCCTTGGACTAGATCATCTGTCTGGCACGGAGATGCTGTGATTCCACGGGAACAGGGGCAGGGCACCCTGCCTGGCATGTGACCTGGTAAATCTAGACCATTCCCCATTTGCTTCTAGGCCACACTCAGCCCTCCTGGAGCCTGTGGGTCCTGGAACCTCTGGTCCATGGCCTGGGGAAATGGTGACCGAACTCTGGCTCCTGGCCAGCTGTCTCTGGGGACAGTGTCTTCCACACTAGCTTTATCTAGATTGCTGTGTCACTGGCTGGCTTGAGCCTGTGGAGACCAACTGGGGAGGGCTTCAGGCAGGCGAGGCATGGGCCATGTTGGACTCACTGCCAGTGACTTGTCAAAGTGCCTTTACTTACAGAGAGCTTCAGAGTGACAGACCTGGAAAGGCCTTGAGATGTCGCTGAAATCCAGCCCCTTGTTTCCAAGGTGAGGAAACAGGCTCAGAAAGGCCAAGCTGGTTGGTTACTTTCACTAGAACCCCTGTCTTGTTGGGTTAACTTTGGTTCTTCTGGGACCTGGGTTCACTAGAAGAAGAGAGAGCCAAGTCGGGCGCATAGGATCTAAGACTATTTTCTGTTCCAGTGTGGGCCAGCATCCTGGGGGCAGGGTAGAGCCTGTGCCTGTCCTGGCTCTCGTGGGCCTGCTGAATCTCTAGACTTGAGCAGTCACCCCCTCCCTGGTGCAGTGCATCACGAGCCCCAGTCTCTGTCTCCTCCCCCATCACCATGACAACTGGCATCCTAGGCACAGTCAGAGCAGTGCTTCTCCCCTTGGCTGCCCATCAGCTTCCCCTAAGGAACTTAAAACATCCCCCTGCCAGGCCGCACCCTTGACCAACCAGGTCACTATCTTGGAGGTGGGACCCAGGCATCGGTGGGTATTTTTTTAAAGTCCCAGTGATTTCATTGTGCAGCCCAGGGGAGAACTGCTGCTTTAGAGCCATGCTTCTCTACTGGGGGCGACTTTGGGCCCTAGGGGACACGTGGCAGTGTCTGGAGATATTTTTGATTATTACAGCTGGGGAAGTGCTCCTGGCATCTGGTGGGTAGAGGCCAGGGATGCTGCTAAACGTCCTGCAATGCACAGCACAGTGCCCCACCCCGAAACGAGGGTTTATCTGGCCCCAAATGTCAGTAGTGCTGAGGTCGAGAAGCCCTGCACTAAGGAAATGGGGGAGGTGACCTTGCTCATGGTTCAGCCTCATGGACTCACGTCACCTCCCTCTTGCACCCTCCCATCCCCCTTTGATAGAAGCCCCTTCCAGAAGACCGAAAGTTTCCCATGGATGCACGTGAGCTGCTCTCAGCATATCGGCCACCTGGGTTTCCTGCCATGTCCAACACCAGTCGTTGAGACAACTATCAGAACACAGTGATCTTGCACATTTATGACACAGAAGCTGCAGGCAAATTGCTCTCAGGTGACATGGAGTGGGGCCGAGGGCCGCAGCAACACCTAGAGCTGAAAGGAAATGATTCAGCTGCATAAACAAACACTCCGTGGTGAAAGTTCATTTCTCTCTCATGTGAAGAAGTGTGTTGGTGTGCAGCCCAGGGCCGGAATGGTGACCCACGTGTCAGGGACCCTTCTAGCTTGGTGCTCCTTCTAGCTTGGTGCTCCCTGCTCAGCACACACACTGCCACTGTGGTCCAAGGTGGGTGCTGGAGATCCCAGAAGGACAGTGCTCTTCTTCCTCCTGCAAGGCAGGCAGGGGCATCCCGCACTCCCGGTTCTTCTGTTTGACCCTTATGACAACCCTGCGAGGAATACAGAGTAGGTGCTACATATGTCCACTTCACAGGTGAAGAAACTGAGGCTCAGGGACTTTGAGTATATGTCCAGAGTTAGGACTGAAATTCAGGACTTCTGACTCTCCGAGTGGTGCTCTTTTGCAGCAGGGGATGGGGGGACACAGCCCATCTTCACTGAAGCCTTTTACGTCTCAGCTGTGGGTGAATTCTTCTGATCCCTTCAAGGCAGGCCCTAAACATGTGATGTTTGCACCCTGAGTTGAAGTTCCATTATGGCTAGAGGACCCAAGACAGTGGCTCTAAAAGTGTCCTAGACCAGCAGCATCAGCGTCATCTGGGAACTTGTTAGAAATACAAATTCTTGGCTCCTACCCCACACCTGCTGAATCAGAAACTCTGAGGCTGGGGCTCAGGGAGCCGTGTTTTAACAAGCCTCCAGGGGTTCTGACACCGTGCCCTCTGAGGTTGACAGGCCCTGGTCTAAGAGAGCCTGGGGGCAGCTTTGCAAATCCCAGTGGCAGGGAGGCAGTGTAGATTGCCAGAGGCTGCGGCCAGACAGACACAGTACAGAGCTGCCTCCCAGGACTGCAGTCGGGACTGGCAGGCAGGACAGGCTGGGCCTTGAGCGCGGGCTGCATTAGTGCCAATAAGCTCAGCTGCTGCAACAAAGACCCCGAGAGGCTAGAAGAATGACATCCAGGGTGGGGCTTCACATTGCATACAGATCTGTCCCTCGGTCTTTCAGGGACCCTCCGCCTGGTTCCCTCCCATCTTGTAAGGCATAGTTCTCATCTATCTGACGCGCGCTGGGGCGTAGGAGATGAGAACCATAAGCACCAGAACGCTCTTAATGTGCCAGACTGGAAGGGACAGACATCACTCTCACCCACATTCCAGGTTGTCCTGGTCCTGGTTGTCCCTCTAGATGACCCCGTGCCCAGCTACCTCCCCACCCAGCCGCCCCACCCCTGCACTTACCGTGTTCTGGCCGCTGACCTCTCAGTCCAGCCAGAGGCCCAGCTCTTCCTAGCTCAGGCCTTCGCAGATGCTATTCCCTCTGCCGGAATGCTCTGCCCCGCTGGCCGCCCTCCTCCTCCTGCCTGGGAGCAGTATGCGCTCTCCTTTTATTCTGCCTCAGCCACCTGTTTGTTTCCTCATGGGGACCCGCCTTGAGTTTGCGTCTCTGCCTGATGACTGGAGTTCCGGGCCTGTTTCCCCTCTGGTTCTAACCCAGATTCACTGCATCAGCGTCAACAGGGAATGTGCTCGAAATGCAAATTCTCCAGCTTCACCCCAGCCCTGCTGAAGCAGGAACTGTGGGGTGGGGTCCTCCAATCTGGGTTTTTAAAAGCCTTCCAGGTGATTCTCATGCATGTGAAATCAAGAAATAATTCTCTCAGGGTGGAATCCGGGCATCTTCCGGTCAATTTGGCCCATCAGTGAATCTTTATAGGGTTCAACTGCACCCCCAGTGTAAGCCTGCTCAGTGGCGGGTGACAGAGAGGGAGTGGGGGAAGGCGTGGCCATGGGAACAGACACAGAGTTGCGGGGTCAGGGGCAAGACCAGTGGACGCCCAGGGAGGGCACAGAGGCCACCTGAGACTGTGCACCATGGAGCATTAGGAGGAGAGGAGAGGGTGGACCATAGCACTGGGAGACGGCAGACACTGGGTCAGAAGGATCAAGGTGAAACCTGGTCTTTGCAAGGCCTGCCGGGCAACCTGGGGCAGGCCCTCTCTTGTGGCCTCAGTTGCCACATCTCTAAAATGGGGCAATAGTGATGCTTCACAGCATCTTGGGATCAAACGAAACAATGTGTGAAGAGTAAGATCAATGGGACTCCTAACAGCAACTTTTATCGAGCATCTACTGTGTGCCAGGCCTGGGCCAGCACTGTGCCTGCACTACATGACTCTATCTTCGTGTCAGCCCTTTCCGAGAGGTTCTAGATTAACTCCAATGTGCAGATGAGAAAGCTGAGGCCCAGAGCTCTTCAGTCACTTGCCCAGGGGTGATGCCAAAGCAGTAGCTGGCAAAGCTGGGTCAAGGCAAGGGGACCTTATTGCTCTTGCTCTGTCTGACAGTGGGCCGTGTTCTGTTTCTGCATCACTCCCCCAGCACAGCCACCCAGGACGGCAAGAAGAGCAGCTGCCTTGGCCTTGGGTGTGCCTGCTGCTCTGTCCCGCCAGGGCTCACATAGGTTGCAGGCCTGATGCGTGCTTGCCCAGGGCGATGGAACTGAGGGAGAGGAGAGCGCCCTCCTCAGTCTGGCCTCCCACTCCTCCGCGCAGTGGAGTGCCTCGTCCCACTGGCCTCGCCATGTCAACCGCGGCATCCCAGCAAGGCTGCCTGGCTGAGGGGAGTGTGCCGCTCCCCAGACCCGTGTGTGGCAGCGCCCACCTCGTGGTGTCATGAGAACCGGGCTCAGGTGTGCAGAGAGCCGTGCAGAGCTCCTGCCCCCGGTAGAGGCTCCACTTAGAAGTCATTGGTGCATTCATTAATTTCTGCCATCCCTGTGTGCTCACTGACCCATGGTGAGAGAAGATGCCATGCACCAATCTTTCCTCTCGAACTGTGTAGTGCTTAGACAGGCAAATGGCCGATTCAAATGCAAAATACTGGGGTGGGCGCAGCTTACAGCAGGAACTACTTCTGCCTAGGCTGGTACGGGGTGCTGGGGGCTGGGGGAGGACTTAAGAAGGAGGTAACATTGACCCAGCATCTTTGAGAACGCTGCCTTCCACTCTCACCTGTTCTTAGTCCCCCGGAGTTTGGGGACAGCCCCGCTAGGATTAACCGAAGCCTCCCGGTAGCCCCGCACACACTCACGCCCACACACACACCAGAACCATCAGCCAAACCTTTATGCCCGGACAGGCAACCTTTACCTGCACGAGCTGCTTCCCTGGTCCTGGCAGAGGCCGTCTGAGCATCTCATGGGTCAAACCTCACTCTAATTGGCTTTTGTCCAGCTCAAAGTGTATAAAAGCTTTTGAACTATCAACAATTTGCAAGCCACAGACTGTATATTAATAATTCAGAATTTTCGCCTTCTCTTGACTGGCAGGAAGGCCCTCCAGTAACGCTGGCAGCCTGGGGCTAAGGGTGCGGTGTGGCTACCGTGCCCTTTGGCCAGGTGGGTGTGCTCCAGGCCTCCGCGCACCTGGAATCCGCCTGCTCCCTGGAGAGACCGGACTTGGAGATCGCTGGGTCTGTCCCATTGTGTCCTGTGGAATTTCCCCAGGAATGGCTATAAAATGCCACTGCGTTTTTTTGCTCCCACTAAAGACAGCATATCAGAATGGGAGTGAGAGTGACAACTGCACAAGAAATAAATCTTTTACAAATGTCAGCATTGATACAAAATGACTTTTGACACCCCTCCTCCTGGTTGGGACACTTCTGTGTCATGTGACATGAGAGCTCTTAGTATATACAAAACACGTGCAAACTCTGCCTGCTCCTACCGCTCACCGGCATTTTGGGGAACATCAAAGCTCAGTGCAGACTTTGTCTGAACAATACAGGGAAAAAGTAGAACTGGCTGGCAAGGTGAAGACCCCCAAGGAGGACTGTGCTCTTACAGCACCCACTGGTGCTGGCGATACTTACTGCCTTTACTAAAAAGAAATCTTCTCGGGGGAGGCTGTATGTGTTTTGAGTCCAAGATATATCTGTATATTTCCATTCCCTTTAAATCAGTCCGCAGCTCCGGGCTTTCCACTTCAGGGGTAGCTTGTGGCCAGGAGGAAAGAGGAGTTCTCTGCAAGACAATCCCTTCCCTGGCTTTCCTTTCTAAAGCACACGAGGGGGATGGCTTTAGATGATTCTGGGAGGTGGGAGAAGGAGGGAGGAGGATGGAAAAGTCCCCTGAGGGAAACAGGAATAGAGAGAAAAGGAGCTTCCCCCGGGTCCCAGGAGGTGTCTCCAGAAGAGAGCAGAGAGTGGCTGCGGTTTTGTAAGGAGTGTGGTCTCGCCTCTCCTTGCAGCAACCCAGGGGGAATGGCTGGGTGGTTTCCAGCCACCCTGAAGGTTTCCAACCCCAGTGTGGGGCAATGGCAGAGTTTGGGGACACCTAAAGGGACCAAGGCCAGGGACAGTGGCTATACCTGTGTCATGCAGAGGGGCCCAAGGACTTGAAGTCTTTCTCAAGCCTATGTCTTTGCATAATTTTTGACTGGGAGGAAGAGCCCTGGTCATGAAGGACTGGGGTTACATTTCCAGGCAGCATTGCATGAGGAGGGCTCCGGAATTCAAAATTACAATGATTTATGGAAAAAGCTAAATGTGATTCTTCCTGTAAGCTTGAGGTTCTTGCCCTCAGAACAGATATTAAAGCAGACCAGTTCCAGAATTGAGTCACAGGTAGTCAGAGTTGGCCGATGTGTATCGTCTGGAGAGCCAACACAGATTGACCAGAAGGGGCTAGCTAGGGCTCTGTGTTAAGAAGGATTCTGAGGCATAGTGTTTGCTCAGGAGGAAAGCAAGCCTTCATTGATTAGTGAGCTTTGGCATGTATGTGATGTTTGATCTTGTTTAACCCTTTCATTTTACAAGCAAAGAAACTGATGCCCAGGGGAGTAAAGCCTTTTGCCTAAGATTGGGGTACAGCTAGAGCCAATGACTCCTGATGCTAGTTCTCTTTAATAGACAGCAATTCAGTGGGCATTTTTTGGTTCTGTATTTTATGCCAGGCTGTGTTAGGTGATGGGGCAGTTAGAAAGAGTATAATGACATTAAAAACATACTACGAATAGCCTACCATAAATTTCTAATCCTCACGAGAATCTTAGGTGGCTAGTATTTATAGTAGTCCAAGTTTTTAACTGTTTTTGCGAATAACCTCAGCATTTCATGAAATTGTTCAATACGGTGTTCCATGGGGTGGGGAGGGGGGCACTCCTCGCAGTCAGTCAGGGACCCAGGTTCTTTCTATTTTGTGGCTCTACCTTCTCCCAGGGCCATGTGGTTCTCTACTGGCAGAGGAAGCAAGAGTAAGTGTGGAGGACCATGTGAAGAGGTCAGGTGGGGAACCTGCGGCCCCGAGGCCACACATGGCCCTCCAGATCCCCAAGTGCCGCAGTCAAGGATGCAGAAGGCCATGTGTGGCCCCAAGGCCGCAGGTTCCCCACCCTGGACTGGCCACACCTAATGCAAGGTTGCTGGAAATGGAGGTTACCTTTGTGATAACGGGAAAAGAGAAAGGAGCTTGAAGGAAATCTGTTGTTCCCATTTTAAAGAGGAGGAGACTGAGACTCAGAGATTTCAGTAGCTTGCCTAGGGTCAGCCAGCTAGTGCAAGGCAGAGGCAGAATTTGTATTAGTTTGCTAAGGCTGCCATAACCACAAACAGGGTGCGAGTGTGTGTGTGTGTGAAACCACAGAGATTTATTGTCTCATGGCTCCAGAGGCTAGAAGTCCAAAACCAAAGTGCCAGCAAGGTCGGTTCCTCCTGGGGCCTGGGAGAGAACCTGCGCCAGGCCTCTCTGAGCTCTGGTAGCCTCAGGCGTTCCTTGACTTGTAGATGGCACTCTACAAGTGTCTTCGCCTTGTCTCCCCTCTACGTGTGTGTCTGTGTTTGTGCCCGAATTTCCCCTTTTTATAGGGACACCAGTTACCTTAGACTTGGGCCCATCCTAATGACCTCATCTTAACTCGATCATCTGCAAAGACCCTATTTCCAAATAAGGTCACGTTCATAGGTACCAGGATTTCAATATCTTTTTGGGGAACACAATTCAACCCATAACAGAATTCGAACCCAGGTTTGTGTGCAGGTCGTGAAAAGGATGTCATGAGTCTGCTCGGGGGATGCAGGAAGGCTTCCCAGAGAGGGTAACGTTTGAGCTGGGCATTGAGGATAGATTAGGAGTTCTCCAGGTGGAGGGGTGAGTGGGGCATTCTAGACAGAGGCTCGCTGTGAGGCTCTGTTCATGTGCTACCACCATGCACACAAAAAATAACCTGCATTTCTCTTTAGACGTCCTGGAATTCAGTGATGGCACCGGCGATTCAGACCGTCTTTCAACTTAAAGTCCAAACTGGCAAGGCCTGGCTGCCCAATTAGAGGCAAACAGCAAATATGTATTGAGTGCTACTCTGAAACGGGCAATATGCAGTCCCCTGGGGACTCAGATGAATACAACAGAGTCCCTGCTCCCTAGCGCTGATAGCCCAGATAAGCATTCAGTGAGCCTACATGAAAAGATAACTAATGAAATTAGAATAAGACACATACAGCATAAGCCTGAAGTGAGTGGGAGGGTTAGAAAGGCTTACTGCTGTTCACAGGAGAGAGAGGGCTTGGTGGCCTGGAACAATCATGGAAGGCTTCCTGGTGGAGGAGAACTCTTGGACTGGCATTTGACAGAGGGCTTGGATATGGGGTGGAGGTGGCAGACAACGTTTTAGACAAGGAGAATAGCCAGGATTGCTGGAAGCCGGTCTGGGGTTGCAGGATGGTAGAGCCTCGAGTGCCAGCCCAGGAGGTTGGATTTCATGCTAAGCGCCCTGGAACCACCACCTGGCTGCTGTCATTCTCCCACTGGTGGGCAAACTGTGTGGGAGGCTGAACAACTGGAGCTGTACTGAGTGTGGTGAGCACGGTGACATGCCCTGATGACACAGACACTGGGGCCTGCAGGGACCAGCAGGGGTTGGTACAACCCCCCCCCCCGCATCTGGGCCAGATGCCACAAGATGACTGTGAGGGCCACGGCTTGAGTGACTAGATAGGAACAGACATCAAAAGCAGGCAATTACTGTTCTTGCCACAAAGGGCACACTGGGAGGGGTGGGCCTGCTAAGAGCTCAGCCCTGCAGGGGGCTGCAGCCCCCAAGCCACAGTTATTACGTTAAATGACTGCCTCCATCAGTTCTCAAACCTCACGGGGAGCCCCACTTTTATCCCTTGGTTCCCCTCCCACCGCCTTCAGAGGGTGGAAGGGGCTCCCTCTGGCAGGGAAGGGAGAGAGGAGAGAGTTGCTTGCGACAGACCCGCAGCAAGGATAGCCTCTCCTGGGGACTCAGGCGCAAGGGCCACGGGCGTCGGATTCTAGCCTGGCGTAGCACCGACCCAGGAGGGACCTTGGACCATCATTCCTCCCTGGGCCTCAGCTTCCTCTCCAACAAACAGGGAAAATGATGTCTACTGTGCGAGCACATGTTTTGACATTGGATAGGAAAAAGCTTTCAAGGCAAACGTTCTGCCTTTTGAGAGTTTTGGAAAATGTATAAGCAATAAAATTGTAGTCTTTCAAAACAAACCTGGTGGGGAAGGGGTGCTGGAGGTGAGCGGCCCTCCTGCCGGCATCCAGGGGGCCCTGAATGAACAGTCTCTGATCCCATCCCATTCATGTATTGAATAAACCTAAAACGAAAAAACAAAACAAAACCCAACAGAACAGAGGTGTGAGATGAATTGAGATGGTGGTTATCGCTTTAAAGGTAATAAAAGAGGGGCAGGGTGATCAGTCCAGGCACTGTTTCAGAAAGAGGGTTAGGGAGGCCTCTCCTAACCGGTGCCATTTGAACAGAGTCCTGCTTGGTGCACATGAGCCAGAGGGGGAAGATCTGGAGGAAAAGTGTTTCAGGTAGAACAAAGTGCATGTGCAAAGGCCCTGAGGCCGGCACAGGCTTGCATTCGAGAGGACCAGAAGGAGGCTGCTGTGGCCGGAGCCCAGTGAGTGATCAGTGGGGAGAGGGGAGGAGAGGAGACCGGGTGGGGAGGTGGGACCTGTCACGCAGGGCTGTGTCAGGTGAAGTCGAGGCATTTGGAGTCTTTGTAAACGCCGCAGGAGGGTTTTGGGCAGGTCAGCCATGAACTCCTGACATGTAAGCGTTGAAAAGACCAGAAAATGAAGTGCTGCAAGTGTGGCGGATGGGTGAAGGCTAAGTGCAGGCGGCCACGGTGGTGACTGGAGGCGCCAAGAGGAGGAGTGGCAGGACCAGGTGGGCTCTTCAGACGGGATGCGCTGGAAGTGGCAGGTGGGCAGTGGGGAGACCAGCGCAGAGGCCTCTGGAGTCAGAGCCAAGAGGTGGCAGGGGAGCTGACCAAGTGTGCACAGGTGGCAGAGCTTCCCAGATCTGGCAGAATCTGCAGGTCTGGTTGGTCCCAAGACTTTCCCAAGAAAAGGAGACCTGCAGCGGGGCGAGGGCTAGAAGGTGTCCCTCCACGAGACACGTCTGCCGGGAACCTCAGAATGTGGCCTTTTTTGCAACCAAGGTCTTTGCAGATGCAATTGAGGTAAGGATCTCAAGGTGAGATCATTCTGGATTAGGCTGGACTCTAAGTCCAATGACAAGTGTCCTCCTAAGACCCAGAGAAGACCCGGAGACACAGGGAGGAAGGCGATGTGAAGACAGAGGCAGAGATTGGAGTGACAAGCCAAGGGACTCCAGAAGCTGGAAGGAGCAAGGAAGAATCCCCCAGAGCTTTCGGTGGGAACGTGGCCCTCCCTACACTTTGCTTTCAGACTCGTGGCCTCCAGAACTGTGGGAGAATACATTTCTGTTGTCCTAAGCCCCCGAGTTTGCGGAGATTTGCTGTGGCGATGCCAGGAAGCTCATACAATGCCCAATGAGAAACCCCAACTCACGCGGCTCCGGTGGCTGCGACCTCTGCTTGGGTCCTTCAAGGAGCTCTGCTCTGTTCCTATTTTGCCACGTTCTCCCCTCCCTTCGCCCCCATCTATATTAGAATAAGATTGAATTTTCCAGCTTGGGTTACTAGGCTTTCAGATCTCGAAAGTGTGGCCATTAATCAGCTGTCATGGGATGTCGTAAACAAGGGCTTTAAAAACCATGTTTGCTTTTTAGGCTGATAATACTTGGAGGTGAAGCTGGGAGAGTTATACATAATGCATGCATTTTAATGGGCCACGCACTACAGCCCTCTTTAGTCCGAATGATTCGTTTTAATGTTCAAAATAAATATCAGAGACAATTTGCCAACAAAGCTGATTTTCTCCGCCCGCCATTAACTTAATCTTTATACCTCAGCCTAATGACGGAGGGGCTGGCGGCGGGGGGAGGCTTTGCATTGCGAGCAAGTGGGGAAAAGCAGTTGGTGTGGTCGTGAGCCATGGGGTGACTGTGCGTCTTGGTTTGCGTGGGACAGTCCCCATTTATGCCCAATGTCCTGGAGTCGTCACTCTGAGGTTGGATCAAGTGGCGTTGCTGATATTCAAATGTTTTTGACCGGGAAAATAGTAATTTCAATTTCATATGGTTTAATGTAAACATAGAAAAACCTTCTGGTTTGGATGATAAATTGCATGGCCCTTTACAGGTGGGGAAACTGAGGCCCTGAGAGCGGAGGAGCATTGCCTGGGAACACTGAGCTCCATGGAGGCTGAGCTCCCCAGGTGACTTCTGCTCCTGCTCCTGCTCCCAGCCTGGGTGGTTTTCTCTTGGAGTGTGACCAAACTGTCACTGCCCCCTCTGGGCGGCAGCCTGCCCAGCGTCTGCCTACTCATAGGCCCTCAGCCCTTTGCACCTGCTGCACCTTTGAAAGGCAAACCTTGGAGGCACAGCTCATCTGCCCCAGGGATCCTAGGGCGATGCCGCTTGAGGAAGCATCAACAAACCCATCATCATTCACCCTGGGCAGGCACCACTGTCCATCCCATGTTCATCTCGATCACTTATAATATGGAACGGCAGAAATGAATCACATGTACTTACCATTAATTAATTTTGGATAATTGATGCATAATGGGAATAAGGTATGATCCCTGCTTTCCTGAAGCTTCCTGAAGAGAGGAGAGACAGGGTGGATGAACGCCCCTCCACATTCAGAGGCTGATTGTTTCAATTCGCTTATTTATGTCCTGTGCAGGTGGTGCTGGCTGGAGGAGGAGCTCAGACGGGAGGAGGCCTGGGCCGGAACAGGGGTGGTTGGGGTGTGGGATTTGCTGAACGAAGCTTATTTTATACCCCAGAGTTAACTTGCCGAACGGAGAGGCGTCTTCTCCCCTCCAGCCCCGCTAGAACTCCTGGCTATTTGATGGTGGGGGTGTAAGGGGAGGGGGTTTGTGGAGACAGTCCTCCTCCGGGAGCTGCTGCAGCTGAGGGTGCTGGAGGGTGGGAGGCTGAGGCTTTGCCCCGCCCCCCATCAGGGCCGGTCTCCTCCTCGTGGAGTGAGGACCCTCTTCCAGATTCAGCTGCAGAGGAGAGAACGCGAGCTTTGGAATTATTAATATTCTTTCTTTATCCATTCAGTAAGTATGGAGTCCTCAAGTGCCAGATGTTCTGCTAAGTGTCAGGATAAATACACCTAAAAATCCAGGTTTCTGGCTTTCAGGAGCAATGGTCGGATCTGGCTCAGGCCCCTGGGTCCCTGCGTGGCAGCCATCAGCTGGCACCAAGCTGTGCTGTGCCCCCAGCCTCCCTTCGTCTCGCCCGTGTTCCTCCCCCGTGCTGCTTTCCTGGCCCTGGCAGGCACGTGAGCTTGAGAGCCCTGGTTTGGTCTCTGCTTCCTGTATACCAAAACAATGCAGATAGTAGGTGCCAAAGAAAATCTTGCCGTTCGTTGCACAAAACTGACTGGAGATGTTTCTCCTTAAAAGGTCCTGGTGTTCCTCCAGATGTTACCATGGCTCCATCCAAGTACGCCAGAGGAAAGCAAGTCCCAGCCCCTCCCCGAGGGAGCTCAGATCAGGGAGGGGACCCTGACTGGCCAGCACCCAGCTTGGATACCCTGGTAGTGGGGATGTGGCAGGGGTATTGCAGCCTTGGTGAGGACACAAACTCGCCAACCATCCAGAGGGCCATTTGGCCAAGTCTATCAAATCTATCAAAACTGGAAAAGCCTGTGCACTTCCGCCCAGGCGTTCCAGGGCCACATTCCGCAGATGTGTCTGCGAAAGAGCGTCAAGATACAGACAAGCTACAGAATTGTTTGTAACAGCATCTATTAAACAGAGACCACCCAATGGCCATCAGACGGGGCTGAGTATGTAAGACGCAGGGCTTCCATGCCAAGCAGCTGTAGGAGAGAAGGAAATAGATGTTTTTGTGCTGACGGACAGAAGTTCAGAGAGGTATTTTCAGCAAAATAGAGCAAAGAGCAGAGCAGTGCCTATATGATTTGTTTGTAAAAGGCGGTGGGAAGCACGGCTTTTGGCACAGCCTGCCTGGCATGAATTCTGGCTCTTCCATTTACTGTGTGACCTGAGTAAGTCACTCAACCTCTCTGGGTTTAGTTAGCGAGGTGTAAGGTGGAGTTAATAATAGCATCTCATCATAGAGTTGCTGCGAGGATTCAATGTGTAAATATGTATATATGTAAAGCATGAAAAGCGCTGGGCCCAGGGTAAGTCTTCATTAGATATTATTACCATTTATGCATATGTAAATCTTTTTGATTTTCTGGAAGAAAACACAAAATGTTAGCAGGGGCTAGTTTTGGTAATGAAGGAAGTTGGCATAGAAGGCAAGACTTCCTTCTCATTTTACATCTTTACAGTTCAAAATTTTTATCAAAGGCATTTTTAACTTTTATTTCAAAATAAGTTAAAACCAACCAGTCAACCTCAGGGGAGGAAGCTCTTTTCATCTGGGGTTAGGTGGGGCTGGGAAAGTTAACTGAAGAGGTTCCACTGGAGCTGGACCTTCAAGGACAATCCAGGCAGAGGGCAGGGCTGGAGGATGAGCACTGTGTCTGGAGGAGCAAGCATGTGCAAATGTCCTGAGGCAGGACAGATCAGCGGGAGTAGTGAGGGTCAGGTTTGGGGGTGGCAAAGAGGCAGCTGGGACGAGGCTGGAGGGGTCCCTGAAAGCAGTCACAGATGGGGCCAGCCCTCCTGTACCCACACTCACGCAGGCTCGTAGGTGATGGAGAATAGATGATTTATTTTTTAGTTGGACACAGAAGTGCAACATTTCCATTTCCTCAGTAAGAAAACTGAGCTCCAGAGATGCGAAGGGACTTTCCCAAGGTCCCACATCAAGTTAGAGGCACAGAGGGTCCCTTGGTGTCATCTTGTTCTGCCTCACATTACGTCTTTGCCGCTAAGACATTGTCTCAATTTAAGATTGGGGAGACTGAAGTTCAGGACGAAGCTCTTGTTTATTTCTGTGTAATCCGTCTCCCCACTCAGCCAGGGCTCTCGGAAGGCAGGATCTATGATTGTTCCAGAACCGTGTCTGGCACATAATAGGCACGCAGGGAGTGTATGTTGAATGCATGAATAAATACGGTCATGCGGGATGTCAGGGGCAATCAGAGCAGAAGCCCAGGTTGCTGGACCCCAGGCTGGGCTCTATTCGCTGTACCAGGAAACCTAGACTCTTGGGACTGGAGAGGAAGCTTGGGCACCTTGAGAGCAGGGCCCGGGTCTTGTGGTCTGTATTGCTCTGGGTGAATGAATGAATGAATGAAGGAGTGAATGTATGCATTAAGGAGATGATCAGGCCCAGCCCTTTCATGAAGCCCAGAGAGGGACAGGGCTCAGACAAGGCTGCACAGCTGGTCCAGGGCCACCTCAGATCAGGGTCTCAGAAAACGTCAGCTGAATGAAGACGCAGCTGCCCTGCCTCATATGGGGCTCTGATCCAGCCCACCTCTGGGAGACCCTTTCTCTCCCCGCCAGCACAGCTTCACCGGGAAGGGATCGTCTTTTCAAGCGATTGCCTGGGTCTGTAACATCACTCATCGTGGCCTCCACGAATGACACTAACGGTGGCCCCAGCTACTTGTGGCCAGCCCACTCCCCACCCCACACTGACCTCTTACACAGCACATGGACCACAACAGGGCCTCTAGGGACCCCTGTCCCTTTTCCCCAAGGTGGGAGGCCCTGCCCAGGAATTGAGTCCTGACACTCCACACCTTGCCATGTGCCCTTGTGTCCATCCCTCCCTTTCCTCTGTGCCTCCACTTCTGACTCTCCAAACTCCATCCTCCAGCGCCGCTTTTGGTGTGGGGGTGGTGATGGATCCAAACCCTGCTCCATCCTGACCAGCTGTTTGGCCAGCCTGGGGCGAGTCCCTCACCTCTCCGAGTCACCTCCTCCCCTGTAAGAGGGAGCAAGAATCCCACCCCCCTAGTCTGCAGTGGAGACTGGATGATGTCATGCATGTCAGGTACCCGGTGCCTGGCACAGCACCTGGCATGTACATGTCCTGGAACTGTGGCCAGTACTTTCTTTACCTTTCCAGCATCATTGCCCACATCCTGCCGCCAGGAGCTCCAAAGATAAAGCATTTTGTGCAGGCAGAACATTCCATCTCCAAGCCTTTACTGTCCCTTCTGCCTGAAGTGCCCTCTTGCCATCACTCTGCATTGGAGACCCACTTGCTTGTCCCCTGGTCCACCCTGTGTCCCAGAATCCCTGGGGATTTACCACTCTTTCCTGTGGGCGCACCCAGGATCCTGTGCTGCTGGGCTCCCTACCACTGCAGGGTGTCCACTGCTTCCTCTTTGTCCCTGGCACAGCTGTGACTGTCTCTTCTCCTGCCTCAGTTCCCCTGAGGGCTTGAAGTACCTGGGCCAGCCTTTATCTCCCCAGATGACACCCAGGCTAAGGGAGGAGAAATGCTTGGGTTTCGTGCCCAGCTCTGCCAGTCCCCAGCCCTGTGGCCTGGGACGAGTGACCTCACCTCCCTGAGCCTCAGTGTCCACCTCTGTGCAGTGGGGATGCTAACGGCACCTGCTGGCAGGGCTGCAGTGGAGGTCACAAGAATTACTGTCTGAAGGTGGCCAGAACCGGTGTCTGGCTTCCCCTGAGCACTGCGTGAGTGTCAGCTGCCATTACGGTTATCAACTCTCCCAAGGACACAGAGCAAATAAGTGGGGTATCGTGGCCAGAGCCAGGGGGCCTGATGTCTGAATTCAGACAATTTCCCCACCTCTCTCCCTCCCACCTCCGAGGCCACTGAGCACCAGGTTTAGAGGAAGGAGCTGTGTGTGTGTGTCGGGATTTCTGGAGGGGAAGGAGGCCCAGTGGAAGGAGGCAGAGCCCTCTCCCCCCAGAGGTGGTTCTGGGGAGAGGCAGGTGAGTGACAGGTGATGTTGGAACCACAAAGCCTCCTGTTTATCGTGAGGGACCTTAATATTGTGACTGTTGCTTCTGCGCTGCCTCCCTGCTGTCTCACTTGGCAGATAAGCTCCCTGGGGATTTCGGGGTCAGGTGGGACTGGCTGACTCCCCAAGTTCCCGGTCCCCTGGGAGCCGGTGAGGGAGGGAGGCCCTACTTTCCCTTCCACCTGGCGCGGCACAGCTAGAGTCACATAATGGGTGGCAGAAAGGGGCTGGCCTGGGAGGCAGGGCGACTTCTGATCCCACCTTGGCTTG
Source organism: Lepilemur ruficaudatus (assembly GCA_963574885.1). Lineage (NCBI taxonomy): Eukaryota > Metazoa > Chordata > Mammalia > Primates > Lepilemuridae > Lepilemur > Lepilemur ruficaudatus. The sequence continues at coordinate 26,832 of CAUYRT010061199.1, forward strand.
CTGTGGGACCTTGGGTAGAGCACCTCCCCTCTCTGAGCCTCAGTTTCCTCCCCCGGAAAATAAAGGGCTTGGACTCCAGCTCCAAGAAACTATGAAAATTCTTCTCTTCCTCTTCACCAGGAAAAGAAAAAGGAGAATTTCTTTTGAAGTTGTTGTTGTGATGGTGTGTGTGTGTGTGTGTGTTTGCCTGGGGAAGGTTCAAGTCAGGTGGGCCTTCTTTCTCCAGGAAGCCTTCCCTGCCCCCCTCCTTGGCTGGGTTAGGGTGCCTCCACTGGGAGCCCATAGCTCTGGTTGTCCTCTATCAAGGCACCTGTGCCCTGCCCACCCCCAGCAGAGAGCCTGGTCAGAGGGGCCTCGCTCTGTATTTATTGAACTGCTCTAATTGGAGGGATTTCTGGACCTTCAAATCAGGGCAATCTTTTGGGGGTGCGGGGGTAGTGGGAGGCCCCGCTCTCAGGATCTGTGAGGCCCCTCCCTGAAGGATCTTTGAATGACAGAGCTGGTTGGGTCCCCAGGAGACCAGACAGATTTTCACTCTCATTTCCCGACCGTGTGTGGGCCTGGCGGGAGGCCTCTGCATCTCCAAGTGAGCCCTGCCTCCCCGGGTGCCCAAGGGAGCTCGGCAGGCCAGGCTGGGGAAGGTGGCACTGCCCTCTCTGCTCCTCCCTTTCGTTTCAGGCCTCTCTGAACATCCAGCCCCGCGCCCTCCGTCCTTGGAGCTCAAAGCTTCGCAGAGGCAGCTCAGCAGGGAACCAGAGTTCTCTGACCTCTCCAGTCTCTTAGACTCTTTTAAAGGAAGAAATACCTTGATGGGACTGTCTTCTGGCAGATTTACATTTTTTTTTTTTTTTTAATGCTAGCCTCGGCTCCACAAAATGTGAAACCCAGGCTCTGGGGTGAAGATCAAGGCTCAGGGAGACACTGGCTAGTGGCTGACTTTTCTTGCCATTCTGCTCTGGGCCAAGGGCCCCTGCCTGCCCTGGTTCCCAGGGAGGGTCACCACTAGGCCAGCCTCCTGCTATCTCCTCTCCTTGCACCGTTCGGGCTCCCCGGGACCCCTGAACCTCACACAGCACACTCTTGCCTCCGGTTTTGTGGGTGCCCGGTCTCCACTGAGCACCTTCTTCCCCTCTTAACTAGCCTCCTTGGCCTCGGAGGAGCCTTTCCTAGGTTCTAACCAGGAGGGCGGCCCTCCACTCTGTGTCTTTTAAGACTGCCTCTAGAGCCCAGCGTCAGGAAAACACAAAGGTTTGAAGCCCAAGAGAGCTGCGTTTGAAGTTTAGCTCTATAGCCATCAGCTCTGGAACTTGGGCATCTCACTAACCCTCCCTGGGCCTCAGGTTCTCCATCCAGAAAATGGGTGGGAAAGCTCCCATCTCAGAGAGTGGCTGTGAGAAGGGTGGATTGAGCGTGGTTCTGCTCCAAGTGTGGCCCCAGACCACGACGGAAATGGAAAGCATTAGAACTCGTTCAGCAGCTCGACAGGACTGTGACATGTTAGCTTATTTTATAAATGTATCTGTAACAAATTAGAAAATAAATTGGTTGGAAGTGAAAAGACTGGTCCTTTCACAGTGAAAGGTGGAAACCACAGAGTTTGAGAAGTCTTGTCTCAGCATGGAAGGAATCTTCTTATCAGTGGTTAATTTCACCTTTCCGTCTGTCCATCCATCCATCCGTCCATCTTCCCATCATGAACTAACCCCTCATGGCCGCTTGGAGGAGCTGAAGTTGGCCTCTGCCTGTGACTTTTCACTCATCGAGCCTTATTGGGGTTGGGGAGAGGGGTCGGTACGTCTCCCAGATTCCTTCAAGGGGTGGGCAGAGGCAGGTTTGCTCAGCAAAGCTCAGGTAATGAGACCCCCATCATATTATTTTTGGGGCTAGGGTGCGTGGGCCAGGAGAAGCCCCAACCTCAACTCCCTTCCTCACCCTTGCTTGGCTCCTGCCTTCATCTTTTTTTGGGAAAACCGGGCAGCATTCACTTTAAATCTGTCCTTCATCTTCCTAAAACTCAAACCCAGGAGTTTGTTCCCCCTGCCTTCTACCCACCCCCCACCTAATTTCCTTTTATTATGAAAACCAGGAAAGTGACAAGTAATTGCTTGAAGATGTTAGAAAGATTGCATTTTGTTTTGCTACTATCAGCTTAAAAATAATGTTTAAGAGATTATGAATGGGTGATTAACTATTTTTTCCATTACTTCTCTCTCAAAAGCGAAACCACGACAGTTGTGATGTGCACAGTAAAACGGAAGCCCCACTGTCTGAAACCAGGCGAGAAAACAAAAATCCCTACCCCACAAGGAGCCATGTCTCTTTCAGGGAGAAATTGACAGGAGGAGAGGCAGCCAACAGGGTGGTGGAAGTGGCTAGAAACAGACTTGGTTCCAGGTGCGAATTTCTCTCCACCGCCCCTCCCTCCGCGCCTGCGGTAAACAGCGGTTATGGGGAATGCCGTCAAACTCCCTGTTTACTGCCTTTCCTGAGTCAGTTTGTTTTGGGTGAAAACAGTCTCTGATGCAGCTCTATTGCGCCATTCCAGCGGGTGTTTATCATTTAAAAGGAACAATTTTAATACCTACATTTGCCTTACAGTATGAGCCATAAATGTGATTTAGGCTTCTCTTTATAATAGACTCTGCAAACGATTGCCGAGGCGCCGGAAGAACAGTTCCTCCGAGTGGCGGCCGTGAAAATGAACAGGCTCTTCCTTCTTTTGCGAGAGTTTTCCTTTTTAATACCTCTTAAAATGATTTGAACAAAAACTGGGTAAATGAGCTGGTTTGTGCATCTTCCTTGCTGGGAGTCTGGGGTCCTCCAGGAATGTTTTGGGGAAGGACAGGTCTTCAGGGTGGGCCTGGCAGTAGGGTCCAGGAGCTTGTGACACCGACGCTGTCTGTCCTCCCTCCTGTCTCTCTGGGCCCTGACGTCTTTGTCTGCGATGGCAGGGTGGTGATGGTGGTGACAACACTGTTCTTCTACATTGTGCTATTCAGAGGTGAGTCTGTGGGCTGCAGCATCGGAGTCACCGGAGAGCTTGCTGGAAATGCAGATTCCCTGGCTCAGCCCAGACCTGCTAAATCAGACTCTATCGAGGTAGGGCCTGGCACTCTGTGTCACAAGCTGTCAGGTGGAACATTCTGGAAGCTCTGACTTTTTGGGAACAGAGCTGGGAGCCTGGCAAGGGTCAGAGTGAAGTGCTAAAAGAGTTAATGAGCTCCCTTAACCTAGTTGTTGCCGGTCCCAGGAGCTGTAGGCCCACTGTGTGCTTAGGACTCAAATTGGTATATGACGAAAGTAGTGGATCCAGTCTTGGACACCACGAATTAAGGTTGAATGTTGACACACTGGGCCATGTGTCCTGAGATGGTGAGGAGGTTGGTGACAAGTCTGGAATTTACCCAGTGGATGGGATGCCCATTAGTATGCTAGGCCCCTCCTCCACACCACACTGCTCCTCTTTCCCTCAAGTGGGGAGCTGAGGAAGGAATGATGTCACTGAGGAGGGACAGAGACCTGGAGACTGTGTTCCGGTTACTGGAGGGCTGGCCCACGGAGCTGCGTCCACATGGTTTTGGGTGCAGAGCTAGGTGGCTGCCCCGGGGGAAAGGGCGCACAGGAGAGAGTGAGCGCTCTGCTGAAGGAGGTACACAGGCAGAAACTTCGACTGTGGTCTCCTTTGCCATCTTTGCCATTGTGGGGGCTCCTACACTGGAGGGTCCTCTCCATCCGACATTCCAGGACCTGTCTTTTGTTTTAGCCTTCAGCTGACCTTCTCGTGGCCTCCCTTCCCCAGCGTGTGAAGGCTGTAACCCGGAGAACGAGGGACGCCCTCTGCGTGGATGCGCTGCTTCCCGCTGAGAAATGCCTCCATTCGGGGGAAAAATGGGATTAATTTTTAGCGGAAGCAGCAGTGGCTGAACGTGCAGTTTTCAAATTGTTGACTGTGATATTAAGTAACAAGGAGACTCCTGTCCAATGGATGTTATTAAAATTAACTGTTTTAGCACTACATTTAGAATCAAAACCAATCTGTCACTCCTAAATTGGTTTCTTTCAACTGCTATTTGCGGGTAAAATGAACAGTTTTAACAATTACATCTCCAGTGCAAATCATAAACTTGATTTACAGGAAAACACTTAATTTACTGCATTTGACTGTGCACCAGAGCTGCCAATTATCTGACTGTAAATTTCCCCTCTCGGCTATTTGCTTCTTAAATAGCAGCCTCGGCCCCATTGCCTCACTTACCTATGGGCCCATGGCCCCACCTGGGGTTATAGCCCCTGATTGGGAATTTTGCTGATGAGGAGTTGGAGGCTCAAAAGCAGACAGGAGTTCATATGGAGCCAGGTGCTCGAGGACCCTCTGTTCCAAGCTGTTTCAACTTGTGAAATGTAGAGTGGAATGTCACCACTATTTGACCCAGCCGGAGCTAGCCATTAAGGAGGGAGAATCACGGAATGTTTGAGCAGAAGGATCCTTGGAGAGAATCATTCATTCATTCATCAAACAGTGATTCAGCAGCCATTCTCCCCGAGCTAGGAGCTGTATAGGCTACGCAATGATGGCTGCAGCCCCAGGCTCCTGCCCTCAACAGATTCATAGTCTAATAGGAAAAACGTGTGCTGGATAATATAATTTTGTGATGTGACACACCTCCCTTTTAATCGTTGGCCATTAATGAGCTGAAAAGTGCAGGCCCCACTGAGAGGTGGTTATTCTGCTCAGGTGGGGAAACTCACATTTGGTGGCTTTGCAGAAGTTCCACTTGAACCGGGTCTTGAAGGGAGTTAGGAGAGGGTAAGAGGGTAAGAGAAGGAGAGGAGAGGGTCTTAGGGTGTTTTTAGTGCCGTGGTATGTGGTCTGGCCTGGCAGGAGGGGAGGGAGCAGGTTGGAGCCAGGATGCCTCTTTTAAGGAGTTTAGCTTTTGTCTGGTTGACACTCAAAGCACTTTCCTAGCCGAGCAAATGGGAGCCCACAACATTGAAATGCCCCGCCTAAGTCAGGAGAGACTAAATGCCAAGAACAGGAGGGTGGGGGATGGAGGACTGGTTCCTGGTATTTTGAGAAGTCAGAAAGCATATGCAAACATATGCAGATGAGATGCAAGCCAGCACCTGCTCTGCATTGTGCAGTCAGCCGGCTCTCTGCAGCAGGGAGGGCCCTGTGTGTCTCCACAAAGGTGAGAGAGGTGTCTCCTCGTGACTCCGCTGAGCGATGGGGCACACTGTGGGGTTGCCTAAAAAAGAAAATTGCCCTAAGACGTTCCCTCCCTGAGGCCTTTTTGTTGGAGGGAGTGTCCCCTTGGGAGAGAGAAGGGCCCCAGAAGAGCAGGATGAAGCCCCCAAGGTTGCCACCCCTTGGGGAGCCCAGGCCTCAGGGTTCTGAGGAGTTGGTTCCCACCAGGGACAAGCGGTTGGTGTGGGAGGCTGGATGAGAGGGTGGGGGGTGTACACTCCCTCTGCCCAGGCCCTCTGCTTCACAAGGCACACCCCACCCCACCCCTCTGTGCTCAGCGCCCCCACGGGAAGGGGTCAGTGGGATCTTTCTGGATCAGTGTCCTGTGAGTCGAGGGTCTGTGACGATTGCCCAGCTGGGACCCTGCCTGAGCCCCCGAGGGCGGTTACTAAGATGGCACTGTTACCAGGCAGCCTGGTCTCCTCGCAAGGGCCTTGGGGCTCATGCCCTGCTCTCCTGTGGGCTGAGACCACCGAACGGTGACCTGGAACTGGGGTGAGACTCAGAGGAGTTTTCTATTCCAACCTCTCTCTTTCCTCAGGGACTCTGTCAAGAAACAAGAGGACGAGGACGCTCATCTCAGTTGACGTGGGTAGCAGAGGGCAGTGCCTGGGCCCCAGAAGCTTCTGGGGCCGACTCTTGCTAATTTGCTGTGTGGCTTCGGACAAGTCCTCTCTCTGCGTGTCTCTGCAGCTTGGAAGCTGCACCAGACGACAGCCAGTGGCACAGTGTGCCTGGGTGGGTGCCCCTGAGGGGGAGGGGCTGCTTGACAAGCATTTTGGAGGGATGAGGGGCATAGGGGGACCCCAGCCTCCAGCACAGCACTGCAGCCTCAGGGCCCCACCACAGAGCCACTCCGCGGGAGGACAGCCGGGCCTGCTCCACCTGTGGGCACCAGGGCCGACGTGGGGGCGTCTCGCCCTGTCTGGCTGCCCAGTGCCTCCTCAGGTCTCCGTTATCCTGTCTGCCTGCCTCTCCCTGGCTGTTTCCCCAGTGTGCCTGACTCCCTCACATTCTCTGGGGCCCATGATCCTCCCTCTGCTCCTGCCTGGCCTCCCCGCCTTCCTGGGGCCCCTCTGTCCCATCCTCCTCCCCAGCCTGGTCTGAAAGCCAGCGGCCCTGTCCTCCCCCGTGTGTCTCCTGCCTCAGCGTCCCCTCCCCTCTGCCCATCCCCACCAGCACCCACTCCCTGAGCCCTCGTGGGGAACTGAGGCAGGGGCTCGCCCTGCTGAGGATGGCAGTGGCGGGAGGGGAGGGGATCGGAACAGCCAGCCTTCAGCAGGTGGCGCTGTTGGGCGACTTTTGCTTGTGAAACCTTTTAGCACTGAAAAAACACTGGAATCTATTGGCATTTGAGAGCCTCTTCTTTTATTTTTTTTAAATAAAAATAATGACTCTCATTTCCTGGGCATCATTAAACAAGGTGCAATGTTTGTGTGTGCGTTTCTGTGTTATTAGGATGTATGAATGCAGATGGGCTGGGGGCTGCAGTGTAGGGCTGTGTGAGCACATGCCGAGGCCATGTGTGTCTGTGTCTAGCTGTGTGTGGATGGGAGTGTCTGTGTGCAACCGTGTGAATGCGAGTTTTCCGCATGGGCCGATGTGTACCCGTGTGGGGTGTGTCTGCCCGTGTGCACCCTCAGCGTCGGGCCCACGGTCTGTGTCTGCAGCTGTGAGTGCGTGAGCGTGTCGGTGCAGGCCGGACTGCGTGGGGAGCGCAGGGTGCTGAGCTGTGCCTGCAGACGTGCTCACGGGCAGCAGTTCTGTCTACTGTGTGAGAGGGAGAGCCCTGGAATCAGGCCTCCGGGTGTGAATTCTGCCTGCCCACTTGCAGCTGTGCGATCTTGACCTAGTTGCTTAAGTCTTTGAGTCTCAGATTTTTCACTTGAAAAATGAGATACTAGCAAGATCTGCCTCTGCAGATGATTGTGAGGATAAAGAGGATCATGCATGTAAAGGCCTGGCATGGCGCAGGGCTCAGGGTGCGATGCAGTAGCTCAGGGCCACGATGTGCCTGTGTCAGATTGGGCAGGGTGCAGCCTCCTGCTGTCTGGCCCCACTGGCTGGCCGGGCTGGGCCTCCTGTCCCCGCAGGCTTGTGGTGTTAGACTCTCCAGGGGCCTGGAGGCCCAGATATGGGGATATCCTGAGGGCTCCAGGGTCTGCCCAGTCCCAGTGTGTGCTGCCCTCCTGGACAGAGCCAGCTCCAGAATGACCCTGCGGTGGAGACAGAATGCCAGAGCTGCAACAGACCTCAGGGGTTGTTGACTCTAGCTCCTGATTCTCCAGGACAGGAGAAGGCAGCCCAGAGAGGCCAGTCACCTTCCTTGTGTCCCATACATGTCTGGGCTTGGCATACACCTAGCCGGGTCGGTTCATGGGCTGGTGCCCGGACGCAGAGAGCAGGCAGAGCCCTGTGCCTCGGCTCTTTGCAGTCTGCATCCCACCCCTCATCCCTCTTTCCTCTTCCTCAGCTCTCTGTGGTCACCTTCTCTCTTACAGCTGAAAGTGCAGGGAGGGACACATCTGGCTGGTTCTCTGTTGATGTGTGACAACCACCTTCGAACTTGGGGCTTCGAGCAGTTTACTGTCACCATGCCCAAGTTCCCTGGGCTGACCGGGCTCACCTGGGTCTCTGGTGTGGGTGGCTGGGCTGGAAGTCATCCACAGGCTGGCCTCTCGGGGTCCTTGCCTCTCTCCCTATGCCGCGTCTCACCCCTTGGGCCTTTCCACATGGCTGCAGCCTCTCCTAGCAGAGGGAGCTCAGGGTAGTGACACTTTCTACAAGGCTGCTGGCTCCCAGGACACAGAAATTGGAGGCTGTCAGGCTAGTTAAGGGCTGTGCCTTGGACTGGCACAGTGTCACTTCCTCTGTGTTCTGCTGGACAAAGCCACCATGACCCACCCAGACTCGAGAGGGCAGAGGAAGAGAACCCACTTCTTCATGAAGGAGGGCCTGGTCATATTGCCAGAGAGCCCATGGGTGCGTGATGGTGTCGTGGGCATCTTTGGAAGCTGCAGTCTGCCCCAGCGTCCTAACGCCATTGCAAGATGACAAGATAATGCCGGTGTCAAGAATGTTTCCTCTCCCTCATTTCATCCAGTCCTCTCAACAGCCACCTGTGGCGGGTCTATCCTGGTTTCGTCACTCACCGTGTCACCCTGGGCAACTTCCCTTCTTAGCGTCTTGGTTCCCACACGTATAAAGCGGGAATGATGATGGCGGTGCCCGCCTCGCCGAGTTGTTGCAGAGCACGCAGAACTCGGGAAGACCTCAAACGTGTTGTTACCCTCGTCATCTTTCTCTTTCTCTCACAGATGAAGAAACTGAGGCTCAGAGAGGCCAAGGGACCGGCTCAGGGCTGCACAGACGGGAAGGCCAGCATCATCGCTGCACCTTGCACCCTCAGTTCCCTCCGAGGCCCTGCGCTGTCAGGAGCAGGCGCAGAGGAAGGAACAGGCTGCGGAGGAAGAAAAGGCTCTAGGCCGGGGGGCTGGAAGGGGACTCACCGTCCTGTCTCAAACTACAGGTTGTGTCTACGGGGGGCTTCTGGACCCACGCTGCTCTCTCCTGAGTTCATCGCTGGTCTTTCTGCCCTGATCCTGGCCGACCTCTCCATCTCCAGCCTGGCAGAAGAGCTCCAGCTTTCTAGGCTCTTCCGCTAGCACAGACTCTAGGTCCTGCCACCTGCCCTGTGAGACGCTGCCACCCATCCCGTAGCAGAGGGAGCTGAGACCTGGAGAAGGCACGTGGTCCCGCGTGTCTGCACGGGGGCTCTTAGGACTCCTCCCGGCACCTGCCCCAGCCCGTGGTGCCTCCACCTGTCCCAGCCCCGCTCTGCTGCCGTCCCTCCGACCTGCCTGTTGCCCACAGCACCCCCTTACCCTCTCACCCTGTCCCCATGATGAGACGGTCCCATTCCACTCCTGGCCTTTCGCAACCCTTCCCCGGAGTGTGTGCCCTGGAATGCCAGTCCCATGAGGAATGCGTGGCAAAAGGGCATCAGGTCAAATAGTTCGGGAGACATGGTTTTCTTTATCCCTGCGTTCTCAGTTTGCCAAATTTAATTATGTCCCTCCCCACCCCAGACACCTTCTTTTGTTTCATAAAATCACTTTGTAACACCCCCCTTTGGAATATTCTTTCAGAAATGTGGCCTAAGGAGTGACATCCAAATCTCTGATCAACTGTTGCTGTTAAAATAAAGGGCTTTGTAATCAGATCTCAACCCTGTTTTATCTCCCTCAAATCCCCAAAGTGTCATTGTCCTCAGCAGTCCTGGTGTCCACAGGCCCCATGGCCTCACCCCACCCTGTTTTCGCTCAGACCTTTGCACTACCCCATTTAGCTCAGATCGATTCCTCCAGTGACACTCGCAGCCCCGGCACCCTGGCCGTGTGCCGATGGCTGCGCCCCATCCTGTTACTGGGTGGACACATGTGAGTTTCATTTCCACGCAGGAGCCTTGAGCCGCAAACTCAGTCCTAAGCCCTCTGAGGGTGGAATGTCATCTTGAGCTGCCGTGTCTCCTGACTCTCTCCCCAGCCCTGAGCAATGCACCCTCCTCGTTGGACTGGCGACAGCAGGGCTCTGATGAGCGTTGAAGCGGGAAAGGCATTTTGATGCCTGGCGACAGGCTGGCTTGGCTGGAGTTTCGCTCCAGTTGGGGAGGGGCACGTGACTCCTTGCTTTGGCGTGGGAGTCCCAGGCCCTCAGGTCAGTAGGTGCCACCCGTCCACACATCTACCCCTATGTTCAGTTGGATTTGAACTTGGGATTAGCAATTCTCTTTTCTCCCTAGCAGGGGAGAACAATAGGAACTGGATTTTGGCTGCAGCAGCAGAGATCCAGGCTAGACTCAAGGAGTGACTTTCCAAGTAGTGAAGACAGTGCTCCATTCAACAGATGAGACTTCAGTGACAGGTCTTGGATCTGGAGGACTTTCTCTGTTGTCCTTAAGGACTTAGGGATGACTGTGCCCGCCCAGCGGGTGGATGTGCTGACTTTTTTTGGACTTCTCCATCCCTGTGATTTCCAGAGCTGCCAGCTTCCAGGGTCCCTGGGGTCACAAGGGGAGGAATGAGGGTGGGAGGAAAGTGGAGCGGGGTTTGTGTGAGGGGTCAGACGCTGACCTCTGCGGCTGGGGCCCGTGCTGCCCAGATGAAGGGAGGTTGGCGTGCCAAACCGCCCCATGGCTCTTGCAGCCACTCTGGGGCCGCTCCCCCACTCACACGCCACGGTTATTTTTAGCACTGGGATGTGCAGAACATGCTACAGAGAAACAGAGTGGAAAATCTGACACTCGGAGCCCCGCTTGGAGGGAGACACAGTTCCTCCAGCCGGGCGCCGCTCACGTGTGTGATTTGCATCTTGCACGTTTCTCCGAGCAGCCCGACTTCGAGTTCCTGCTGGCTCCGGGAGCTGACCCACAGCCCCTGCAGGGCGTCTGGGGTCCTTAGACTTGGCCAGACGGCAATGGCTCCTGGTCAGGCCCTTCTTCCTTTGTGACCATCAGAATTGAGACCTGCATACAAGCACGGGCACTGCACAAAAAGCTTTCGTCTCCCGGGGCCATAATGTGAGGAAGACGGGGCAGGTTTTACGATTGTCATTGGTAGGGGGGGAAACCCAGGCCCAGAGAGGGTGTCAAGGGGCCTGAGGTCACACAGAGAGAGAATAACAGAGCTGGCCCTGAGGGGGCCAGCCCCTCTGTTCTTGGGGTGTCCAACTCGGAATGCAACGTCTAGGAAGCAGGGGGCGAAGTCCTAACGGCTCAGGAGAGGGGGAGGTTGTGTAGTGCATATTTAATTAGAAGTTACTTTATGTTTTTTCCTTCTTATTACAAAAACAATGCATGCTCTTTGTAGAAAATTTAAAAATACAGATAAGCAAACAAGAAAATTAAAAACACCCATAATCCCTGCATTCAGAGATAAGCCTTGTAAATATTTTGGTATTTTGGTGGATATACCACCGGGCTTTTCCTTTTTCTTCTTGAAAACATTTTCGTTTCTTTTTAATTACGCACGTAATGTAGGAACACATTCTCATTAGAAAAATTCAAACGGTACAGATCAAGCTAAAGTCTCCCCCACCCTCAACCAGGGCTTCCCTTTTCCAGGGGTAACCACGGTTATAATTTGATGTATAGCATTCCTGTTCTTTTTTTTAAAAGTGCACACACATTTATATCTGTATATAGAGAGATACATGGTTTTATTTTTAGTCTGTTTGGATTTTTTTTTTTTTAAATACAAATGGTAGCACAGTGCATGTGTTGCTCTACACTTCGATTTTGTCACCTAGCTATTAGTCTTGGGTTCTCTCAACGTCAGTACTTAAAGCTCCAGCTCATTTGCTCTACCTGCTGGGCAGAAGTCCTCTGCATGGACACATCAGAGTTTATTTAGCCATCCCCTTGTGATGGACTTTTTGATTGCTGCTACTTTGGGGTGTGTGTGTGTGTGTGTGTGTGTGTGTGTGTGTGTGATTGCGGTGGGCTGCTTTCAATGTTGTCGTATGTGCCTCTGTGGGTGAGAAAACTTCTCTAGGGTCAGAGCCGAGATAAGAAATTGCTGGTCACTCTCTTTTTCTCTGCGTTAAGAACACCGGAGCACCTTGGGCCAGCTGCCACAAGAAGCTGCCTTCTCTGCCTTTCCGTGCTAATAAGAAGGCAGCTATGACAGCATTTCCCAAACTGTGCTCTGGACAGCACTGTGTGCCGCGAGACCCTGATAGATGTACCTAGGGAGATAAAAGAAAAAATCAGGGCAGGCGCGGAGTCGAAGGCGATCAGTGTACAGTCGAATAGATTCACTGAAACGCTCTTGGAAATGCACCAGTGCCCATTAGTATGTCAAGAGGTGTCCGAAGTCAAGAAACAAGTTTGTCTTCATTTAGCCTGGCTTTTCCCAGCTGGAGGGCTGCAGGGGAGGAAACACAGATTGCAGCAGACAGCAGCAGTGCCCTGCCCACCTCCGCGTGGCCCTGCCACTCAGGGCACCTCTGGTCCCAATTCCACCTGCTGGCACCTGCGCTTGGTTGCCTGCGAGTCTGCCTGTGGCAGGCTGGGGGAGCTGGGGCCTCCGTGCCCTCTGTGCCCCAGCCCCGGCAGCCCTCAGCCAATGACTGAGAGCAGGGGCATAGATACTCCGCTCCCTCATACCTCGGGTGGTAACTTTGAGTTTCCCCAGAGGGACTGAGCTCTAATCCCACTGTGGTGGCTGGCTTGAAAACACACCTGGTATTGGCTGCCTTCCTTACTTGGCTCACTTCCCCGCATTGGAGTCCACCTGCACTGGGGCCCTGGGGCTGTTCAGGGGAGAGCCCAGCTAAGACTGAGCAATGGTGACTTTTTAATGGCTCCAAGTGTGAATGTCCTAAATATTTCTCTAAACTGATTCTGCATAGCTGGACATTGAAGGTGGTGTCCATTTTTATGCTGTTGTAAACAATCCTGTGGGGGGCGTCCTTCTAGCCCAATAGCTGTATACATTTTTAATTACGGCCTGAGGGACTGTTCCTAGACACAAAGTCACTGGCTCAAAAGGCGTGGGTTTTCCTAAGGCTTTGATAACCTTGTGGCATCTGCATTCTTCCCTTCTCATCTTGTTCTAACATCACCTCGCCACCCACAAAGGGCACAGATAGGCCAACCATGGAGGTGCTCTGGGATTTGGAGGTGGGGTGAGGTCCTCTCCCAGGGACTGGGAAAGGCAGACTGCAGAAAGTGCCTCCAGGGTCCCGGGAGACAGCCCAGCATCCACCTGGAGCTTGCAGGAAGGGGTTTGGAGTTTGCTGGGGAGGGGTGACTCTTCCTGGATTCTTGCTCTAAACCCTTCTCACCCTGCAAGGCCCAGTTGAAATCCCACCTCCTCCAGGAAGCCTTCCTTGAATTTTCTGGCCCTTTGGGGGCCTCACTTTGGGGCTGCACATGATTTAATACTATTAACATTTCTATATGGGTCATGCCACTTCCTGTGGGTAGTGACTCTATCTGCAAGAGTCAATGTTTATGGACAGGACATATTTAAATATTTGGGGCTTAATAAATGCTTGACCTAAGGAAGCCAGGGAACCCAGATTCAAAACCCACCTTTGCTGTTGATCCCCGTGGGGACCTATGGGCCTCAGGTCAAAGGCACTGTGGGTGGGCTTGAGTGGGAACAGGCACCATGTGGGCCCACTGTCTCCCTCCTCAGCCTCTCATTGTGCCCTGATCCAGGGAGTCTCTGTGCCAGGAGCCCCAGGCTGAGCTGTCTGCATTCTGCACGGGCTGCGAATATCAGTGCGTCTTTCTTTTCATCCTTCCAGGTGCAGGTTTCCAGAGACAAATACACCCTCCATTCCCAGCCCCTCGATCTGTCTAAACACAATTTGACATGCGTTGCTATTAGCTTAGCACCTTATCAAATAATGCGGCCTGATCGAGATAAAAGGTTTTACAACCCTTGCTGCCTTTGTTTCTGCCTGCATTCACCCGCTGAGACAGCTAATAATTACCACCAAAGACAAAGAGAAATCTATACGCTCAGTGTAGAGGTTCCCGTGTGCATGTTAAGCAGCAGCCTTAGGAGAGAGGGGTGGGAAGAGATGGCCCCAAATGCAGCCTGGGTCTCCTGGCTGGGCCTTCTAACCTGCTGGAGAGAGGGGCCCCTGTGGGTTTAGGAGCCTTGGGCCCCCGGGGTGCTGGAGTGACCCTGTAGTCTGTTGTTGTCCAACTCTGGAGGTAGAGTGAGGGGTGCCCCAGAGCCTGTCCTGGATGTGCAGGGTTAGGTAGGCTAGGGTGACAGGGAAGGAGAGGCCGGGATGCTGGTGCAGAGGGAGGCTGGGCATCTGGGTTTCTGTCCTGGCTCTGGGTTGCTCAGTGACCCAGGAGTAAATCTCTTGCCCTCAGTGGGCTTTGGTCTCTGCTTCTCTAGCTCTGGACGCAGCATGGTGGGAGTCTGCAGACTCAGGCTCCGGAGTTAGCTCGGCTGCCCAGGCAGTGACATGCTGCTCTGGGCCTCAGTTTCCCCATCTGGGCAATGCCGGGTTGGTAGGGATAATGGCTTTGGGCATTTCAGGAGTGTGCCCCAGGCAGTGGTCAACTCAGCCAGTGTCTACGTGGGTGTCTAGTCCACGGCCAGGTCTCCGTGGGGCCCTGACTGGGGGTGCCAGGGAAGGAGGCGATGCCGGCCTTGAGCTGAGGAGCTGTCCCAGGAAGACAGTTTTCCTCCTAGAACCAATAAACACGGACAGTGAAATATGAGCTCAGAGTAAGGGGAGTCATTGTGAACTAACGCAGTCTGAGAAGGCTTCCTGGAGGAAGAGGGCTTGAATGGTGCCAATATAGATGGGGTGGGGTGCCTGAATAGGGGCCATGCAGCAGGGGTGGTGATGAGGATGGTGAATAAGGTGGGTGGCAGGAGTTGAATGTCTGATAGAATAGTCTGGACTCTTGCATGTGCAGGCACTGGCCATGCTCCAGGGCACAAGGATTCCCCATGGATTTCAGGACTGAAGGGGCTGCCTGGATTCCCCTCCACCCGCATCTCTGTCCTGCTGTGGGGCAGGATGGACTAGTGGTGTGCTCATAAATGTCTAACAGTTCTCTGGGGGGAAAAGCACTGACTTGTAGCTTTTGCCAATTTCCTTGCTGTAAACACTCTCGTCGTGGTCAACTCTGAGATACCAGTGTGACATCACTGCAGGCAGAGTTTGGGCGAAATGAGCACAGGGGGCTCTCGTGAGTGGGTGGGAGCTGCCTGCAGCACACCACGGGCTGGAGCCCACTGCAAACGCAGGCAGTGAGAGCGGAGACTCACGGGGCTTCAGGGCTCAAGAGGCAAAAGGTGGAGGAGCACACGTGCCACCTCCACTCCCACTCGTGCCTGTGGCAGACATCGCTAATCAATTGCGTCTCTGCTAAGCCCAGGATCTTTCTCATCTGAGTGCTCCAGGAAGCCACCATCAATTGATTAGGGTTGGCATGGACAATGACAACTGTCTGCCATCAGGGATGTAGGCTAACCTCCTCATTGTACATGCGGGGAAACTGAGGCCCAGACAGGGGAAGCAGTTCTCCTGAGGTCACCCAAATGGTTTGGAAAAGCTCAAGCTGGAAGCCCAGTGGTCTGCCTCCAGAGCTGACACTTCCCTGCTCTCCTACACTGTCATTCCTCCCTGCTGCTAAGAGCAGTGACACGGGAAAGGACCCCTGCTCCTAAGAGAGGTGGCCTTGGCCTGGGCCAGGTAGGTCTCTTCCCTGAAGCTCCTACCTTGAAGACGGGGCTGAGTCCTGTCCTAGTCACAAATTGTCATTGCAAAGACTTGTCTGCGGCCTATTGCCATTTTTGCTCTGTGCCCTTCCCTGGTGTGTGTGTGTGTGAACATGCATGTATGTGGCTGTGTGCAGACTTGCGTGTCCCTGCCCATGCAAACAGACATGTTTTTATTTCCTACGAGCTGGTGGCAAACTTGGGGCCCTCCCCAGAGAGTGGGGGTCTCTCCAGAGCGCCCCCTGTCTGCCTCCCAGGTTTATAGTGGGAGCAGGCACCAGTGGTGGTTTGTCCTGTGCTGGGCTCTGGGCCAGCCGGCTCATGGCTGCCAGGCATCAGCCACTCTCTTTCCCTCCTCCTTTCTTCTTTTCCTTGTCACTTCGCCACACTCAGGCACCAGCTCTCCGGGAAGCCCTCCGTGATTCCTGGCCCATCCCCCTCCCAAGCCTGGTGTTCCCTCTGGCTTTGTGCTGGATTCCGGGCCTGTTGGATCGTTTGCCTTCATGCTCACCTCCCTGCCGGGCTGGGCGTTCCTTGCAGGCAGGGCTGTGGCTTCCTTTGAGCAGAGTAGGCCCTTGGTGGTTGTCGAAGTGACCCCAGCACCTCCCTTTTCCCGTCCCTTCTCTCTGCCTCTCTCCAGAGCTGTCCTCTTCCTGTGATTTGCGACCCGGGATTGTTGGATCCAGAACGCGACCTGGGGGCCCTGCAGTCCTTGCACCGCTCCCAGTGTGTTTGTCGGCTAGAGGTTTCGGCGCTCAGCTGCAGAGGTGGGCTCTGGCTGATGTCAGTTGACGATTTATCGGAAGGATAGCGGGTGCTCACGGAATTGCAGGAACCTGAAGAACCAGGGTCAGGCAGTAGGCAGGGGCCGGGATAGCAGGCAGGATCACGGCCTCAATCATGCCACAAGGGCTGTCTGGGAGGACCTGCCAGGCCCAGGCACTGGACAGGTCTGTGGGCCTCGAGGCCACGGTTGCTCCTGGAAACAGCACATTTGTGCAGCTGCTGCAGCCGTCACCAGAGTGGAGCCTCTATTACCCTGCTTTTTTTGTGTGTCCTCAGTTCAGATTCCAAACTCCAGGCAGCTGCCTCTGACCAGTGGAACCAGGTCAACTGCCACACCACGGCTGCCAGGAGCGGTGTGCTCATGCGCTAGTGGGCAGCCGAGGCTCAGCCCCTGTGGGCCCCTGAGAGGATGTGTAGTGGGGCAGGCCAGGCCATCCTCCAGCACTTCCGGTCCCTCACTCCGTAAAGGTGCTCCTGGGGCGCATTAACTCCCCAGCACACTGCCCTGCCACACACACAGCCCAGACCACCCCTCACACTGGAGAAGCCAGAAGACCTCGGCACCACCGGGGAGTGTCTGCAGGTGACCTTGCAGCAGGCTGAGGCGACTGGGGAGTGCTGACAGCTCTGTCACACCCCTCCAAGGTTTCCCCAAGTGCGTAAAGGGGTTCACGGGAGCAGAGGGAGTGAGGACGGGCCCGGAGGCCCTGCTGCCCACCCTGTCCCAGCTTTAGTGTGGGCTCTGCCATGTTCACTGCACTTCCACGTGGGCGTTTATGGAGACGATTTGACACTAAACGTTGACCTCTATTTGGTCCAAAACGCAGGTGTTCGGAGGCCCTAATGGGGACACAGGTTCACAGAGAGCGAGCGAGCAGCTGTGATGGGTGAACCCAGGCCCCTGACGCCCTAGGCCGACCCCTCCGGCTGCAGCTCAGCCCCTTTCATCGGAGCCCACCCCCTCATCATTGGGAGGACCTTGAGTTGGTGGGCTTATTTGGAAATGGGACTTGGGGTTGGATTGTCCCTGTGCAGGGCTCACAGGCCTTTAGATGGTTAGATTAGCTCTGGGAGGGGTCTTAGAGACCCCAGCCCCATCCTCAATTATGCAAATGAGGAGGTGGAATCTCCTTCCCTGAGGGACTTGGCCATGTGTTCATGATGTACCTCTGCCCGAAGAGGAATGATCGTTAATGATGCTACGTGGCCAGCAGCCCTGCCAGGAAATGGGCTTGTCTGCTCATGGGTCACTGGAGTAGGGGTGCCTGGAGCATGGGTCTTGAGCAGGGGTCCTGGGACGTCAATGCAGGGGGCTGGGGTGTCCACTCCTAGGCCAAGGCAGAGCCCTGAGTGAGGCAGGAGGCCACCAGCTTCAGCTCATTGGGAAGGACGCTCCTTTGTGGTCGGGGTGAGGAGATGGGGTGGACACGGTCCACCCCATCTCTGCTTCCTCCATGGCACTGGGCAGGGCACTCGCAGGGACCTGCGTGCTGCCTGGAGCAGGTTGCTCTCTACCGGGAGCTTGGATTGGAGGGGGCCCCTGCAGGCTGGGACGGGGTAGGGTACTGACAGGGGTGCTGACACCTTGAAGTTGACACCTAGGCAGTGGGGGAAGAAGGGTGGGGGAGGGGGAACCGGCAGCATCCTGATTGTCACTCTTCTGGGCCAAGTGCCATTTCTTGGGCATCAGATCAGAAGAGTGGGCTGCACTCATTGTCACTGTCACAGGCCGTCTTCCTAACTGCTGATGCAGCTCCTCCTCGGACCCTCCTCTGTCCTTTATCCGGCCCAAGAACATGGCTGCATCCCAGCTGGACCTCCCAGCCCACTGCAGGAGTTGTGTCTCTGGGGCTGGGATGTCACCCTGCCTGGGCAGCACCAAAAGAGGCCCCAGAGCTGCCTTTCTCCATGGAGACAAGAGCAGAGCCATGCCCCTGCCCATGGGAAGAAAGAGGGTATTTATTGAGTGCCAGCTGTATACGTCGTAGACTCTGCCAGGCCCTTTAATGACTTATTTCATTTCATCTTCACGTTGATGGGACTATGTGATATTATATTCCCATTTCAAAAATAAGAAAACCAGAGATAAGAAGGACTTGCCCAAGGCTACACAGCCTCTAAGGGCAGGCCTGGGGACCCTCATTTGGGCTGGTCCATGTCCATGGTGCCTTCCTGAGGGACAGAGTGATGGAGCTGAAGGGACAGCCAGATCACCTTAAAGCTCATTTTCCTGGGTGAGTCTTGGAGACCATTTGTGAGTACAAAAGATGAACGAGGCCAGGGTAGGGGTCCCACGATTCCCCATTTTCCAGTGTAAGCTCTCAGAAGCCAGGGAAGAATGCGCCCTCTAACAAAGGCTGGGACCCACATGGCAACCCTGCTTATACCTCCAGCGTCCTCCACTCTAAAACTGGAAGTGATTTTAGGAATTCTTATTTATTCTCCCATTTTACAGAGAAGAAAACTGAGCCTGGAATAGAGAATTGCCTCAAAATTCCTCCTGAGGAGTAGCCAAGCCCAACATGGCTATTCCCTGCCCCTGAGCATCCCTCACAAGCCAGATAGGGTTGGGGATGGCTGACTAGTCGGCAGCTGGGTTTGCAGGCGGGCTGGTGTTTAAACGATGAGCCCCTTGATGTTCGTGCACATGCCTGTGCCTCATTGTTCCAGGAGAAAGCCATGCTTTGCACTGCCCCAGCCTGGCACTTAGTAAGGCCACACCAAGAGTCCTGAGCCAGCAAACAGCATAGTGGCAAGTCCCAGACTTCTGGACTCCTGGTCCAGTGCTCCTTCTGTGGCCTCCCTGTTGAGCACAGAGGAAATACACAGGCTACAAGGCCTTCATGGTTTTGGAGAGAGTTTGGACATGGGGCTACAGAATATTAGAATCTTGAAGTTTCTGACTCTTAGAGGTAGAGGGAGTCTTGGAGACCCTCCTGTCCATGGCTCAAATCCTCACCCAGCCTCTGATTGGACACGTCCGATGATGGGGAGCTCAGCCCAGGAGCAGGTGGCCCCTCCCACTGTTGGCAGCTCGCATTGGTATCAAGTTCTCCTTCCTGCTTGTAGCTGCCGGCCACCATACTGGGCAGAGGCTCTTGGTCCCCTGCGGGTTCTCCGGGTGTGCCTTTCTTCCCTCTTGCAGAGCCCCAGCCTAGCTGGGAGTCAGGGAGGTCGATTTGGATTCTGGGCTCTCTCCATCATCCCGTGACCTTGGGCATCAGCCTTAGCTTCTCTGAGCCTTGGTTTCTTCCTTTGTAGAATGATGGTGACCTTATTGGATTGTTGTGAAGTTCAAGTGAGAACAGGCATGAGAAGTGCTTAGCCTGACAGCTGGCACAGAGCAGAGCTCAATACATGCTAGACAGTATTATTATGACCTCCTAATTTGTAAGCGAGGGCGTTAGCGCCTGCCTTGCAGAGTCGGCTTGAAAATTAAATGAGATGGTCGACAAAAGTGCTGAGCACGGGTTTTGACTCATAGCATAGCTGGCCTAATAGTGACAATAGTGCTTTGTCACTCACGCTAACATCACAAGGGGAGGGTCCTGCCAGCGGAGCGTAGGAGACATGAACTCCCGGTTATTGTTT
Organism: Lepilemur ruficaudatus; assembly: GCA_963574885.1. Taxonomy (NCBI): domain Eukaryota; kingdom Metazoa; phylum Chordata; class Mammalia; order Primates; family Lepilemuridae; genus Lepilemur; species Lepilemur ruficaudatus. The sequence goes on from CAUYRT010061199.1 coordinate 46,713, forward strand.
TCTTGACCCATATCTGAGACTTTTATAGGCCACTTTAATTTTAAATTTTGTTTTTTGCTCATCCCAATGAGCTCTATCAATTAGGATACTTCCAGCTGTGTATAATGGAACAACCGAATCGAAATGGCTTACAGAGTAAGGAGGTTTGCTTTTGCACATCACAGGAACAGTAGCATGGTAGCAGAGTCTAGTAGCTAAGAAAGAGTTCAGAGCCCAAAGCCAGACTGCCTGAGGTGAAATGCTCGCTAGCTGTTTGACCTTGGGCCAGTTACTTAACCTTTCTGGGCCTCAGTTTCACATCTGTAAATGGGGCTACCAATAGTACCTTCCTCACTGGATTCTTGTGAAGATTAAATGGGTTAATGAATGCAAAGTGTTTAGAACAGTGCCTGGTACATGGTAAATGCTACGTTAGTGTTGACTGTTCTTTTTACCAGAGCTAGGATGGTTCTGGGGCTCATCAGTTTAGGGGTTTAGTGATGTAAACAAGGCATTGGGTTTTTTCCCATTGTCTGATTTGCCACTGTCAATGTGTTGATTTTGTCCTTAGGCTTGTGACCTCCTGGTGCAAGACGGCTGCAGCTGCACCAAGCATCACTTCTCATACAACACTGTCCTAAGCCAGAAAACAGAATAGCTCTTCTTCTGGGGGAGAGGAAAACTTTCTCAAATGACTTTCTTAGCATCTCATTGGCTAGAAATGGGTCAAATGCCTAAACTAACTACTTGGGGAAAGGAGAGAATGAATTCACTATTATTGGCTGAGCCAGCTTCACATTCCTGAAGCCACTCACACTTGGACCAACTTGGGGGTCCATAGTGAGAAAGGAGTAGGGTGGAATGAGGAGTCAGCCACCAATGTCTGACCCAGGGTAACAGGTGTGGTGACATAGTTATGTGGCAAGGGATGTGCCATCACGCCAGGTTGTGTTTTGCAGACCTTAATACAATTTTTTGGTTAGTCCTGGAAGCCTCTTTGGGCTAGTGCTGGCTGCCACCTAGTCTGCCAAAGATGGCTTGGATGGGGGTCTGGAGAAGAGCAGTCCGGGGGCCGAACTAAGTCCTTGTCCACGATCACAGACCATAACAGCAACTTCCATTTATTCAAGTTCACTTTTTCTTCCCCATAATTTAAGAGGCAGGTACTATATTTATCTTTATTGCAGATGGGAAAGCTGAGGCAGAGAGAAGGTAAGTAATGTGCTTTAGCAGACACTACAGGTGCCCTGCCCATAACCTTTGGTCCTTCCTGGGGGTCACCTGCAGCCTTGGTGGACAGTGGCTATACCTGCCGATGGCTCCTGCATCACGCTGCCTGTGTGCCGGGCAGCGTGGGGGTGTCGGAATTAATGCCCAGAGTGGCACCCCTTAACACACGAGGGATGGGAGTATATGGATAAACACCCCAGCTTCCTGGGCCACAGGGGGACAATTCCTAGCGTGTTCTATAGTTTCTTGAGGTGTGCACAGCAGTAACCTGATCGCAAACACGCTCATGTGGCTTTTCCCTCTTCACCGTCTTACTTTCCTCAACCCTCCTCTGGGCTTCCTGGGATCACTTCACCCAAATTCTGGCTTCAGGCAGGGGCTGCTTTTGATATAACCCAAATCAAGACCCTTGCGCAAGATCGCAGGGTTAGCAAGGGACGGCACTGGGATACACATAGACCGTGAGCCTGAGCTCATGACCGGTGAGCCATTCCACTTGTCCCTGGAACCATCACGAGAGAAATAGGAGAGCCCCCACCTCAAATCCCAAATCCCACCTGTCTTCAGCCAGCCCAGCGCCCATGGTGGCAGTGACCGGCCTGAATGGTAACCAAGCCCTGCGTTCCTGCGGGTGAGGACCCGCCCGGCTCCCGCCGCCAGCAGCGATGGCTCATAAACTGCCTGATGGGCTGGGACAAGTGACCCGTGAACTGAAGCTGAGGAACAATTCGGCCTTCCCCAGCCGGCTTCAAAGGAGCGATTATGGACCTTCCAGGAAATAATACATTTCATGGAAAAGACCGTAATTATGGAGTATTGAGTAAATAATATGTGCTTTTTAAAAGTCTGCAATTATGTATTTATCCTATCTGTAATTAGGGAATTTTTAGAGGGTGCATTATAGGTAATTTAAAAATAAAATAATGACACCACTCAAAACAAACAGCCCCAAACAAAGACAATTCAGGCCACCCCAAACTCGGCTCAGTGATGATTTTAGGGGGAGCCACAGTCCTGGGCTTTGGGGAAACCAGACGGCCCATGCTCAGCCACGGGCCGATGGGCGGATGAGGTCAGCTTTGACCCTAACCTTGGCTTGACGTCTAGAAGTTCACCAGTGCTAACATTCTCCCCTCGACTAGCCTCTATCCTCGGAGATTTCTTCCTCTTGTGACACGGCCAACAAGTGACTACTGCGTGACGCCTTCATCCTCCTGGAAACTTGGAAGCTGCCTTGTCTGATGCAGTAGCCACGAGTCACGTGTGGCCATTTGAATTTAATTTAAATGAATGAAAACTTAAAACGTTTAAACACTCAGTTCCTCAGTTGCACTAGTGGAGTTTCAGGTGCTCTGCAGACACACGGCTTGTGGCTGCTGTGGGGGACAGTACAGATAGAGAACATTTCTGTCCCTGCACAATGTCCTATTGGACAGTGTTGCTTTAGAATCGACCACTTGCATACATAGTAGACTCTTATGTGTAGACCTGGTCTGGAAAAATCGCAGTGAAGGGAAGCTCGTTCTTTTTTCTGGAAGTTTCTTCCCCACTGGCCTGTCTGGTAAACCCCCTCCCTCCAATAGCCCCAATGCCCTTCTCCCTCTCTCTTCTCTTATACTTTTTGCTCTTACGTTGGCCTCTCCCAACAGCCTGGGGAGGCCTGTCTCATTCATCTGCGTGCCCACCCCTCCCCATCCCAGCCGGGATCTAGAATATTATTTGTTGGTAGAGAAGCCCCAGCTCAAAACTTCTACAAAAACTTGTCTCCCTTACTCATCTGCCTGTGTTCCACAGCTCGACACCCACCTCTGTCTTACAGCTCTCGGGCACATACATTGCAAACTCTTGGCCAGGTGGTTTTGTCCTGGCGGAGGTGGTGATGGTGATGGTTACGATGACAAGGGTGATGCAATTGGCAGGCACGATGGTCTGGGTGTGGTGGAGATGGTTAGGCTGGTGCGGGTGGAGGTGACGGTGGTTATGGTGCTAATAATGGCGTGGCCACAGTGGTATCAACATGGCGGCAGTAGTGGGGTGACGAGCACGGAGGTGGCACTGGGCTGGAGTGCCAGTGCTGCGGAAGGAGGGCGTAGGTGGTGGGGCCCACCCTGCTCAGCCAGCTGTGTGAGCCACAGCCCAAGCCAACCCTCTGAGCTTCAGGCCCCTTCGCTGTGAAATGCCTGCTTCATGGTCTTAGTATGAGCTTCCCATGGGCTGATGCACTTGAAAGCATGTTTAACTCTTTAGTTAAAAACTCTGTTTAATTTTTTGAACAGCTGATGTATTTACATATTCAAAAGTCAACACAAAATGTTCGCATCATAGAATGGAACTCTCCCTCTACCCACCTCTGTCCCCATCTGTCCATTCCTTTCCCTCTTGCTAGACACTGCTATTGACTTCCTAGGTCCTGAGGGTTTCTTTTCAGGGAGTTTACATTAAAGCAACCACAAACATACGTTCATTTCTCTCCTTCTGCACCAATGGCAGCGCAGTGAACATACCACTCTGTGCTTTGGGTTTTAAGCTGTATTTTAAGGTGCGAGATGCTGTGCACATGTGAGATATTCAGTCTTTTGAAGGACAGTTGCTCCAGATAAACTCATGAGGTTGATGAGCTGACCTCAGGGTGGGCATGGCATGGCAGAGCACAGATCTTTGGAGTTAACAGAATCACATTCTCGGTGAGCTTGGAGGCCTCTGTTTCCATACTTGTAAAATGGAACAATAGCAGCTCCTATCTGAAAGGGTTGCTGTTGTGATGATTCAACAGAGTGCTGAGTACACAGCCCTCTGTTCAGTGCCTGGCACATAGTAGGTGCTCAATAAGTGGTAGAAATAGGAGCATGGTGACTTCCTGTGGTGAGTGGCATCAGTGTGGCCACAATCAGGGTGGGCTGCAGGGGTGGCTCAGAGGACCTGACATCGCCCCTCTAGCTGGTGGGACAGACAGGGCAGGGGGCTTGTGTATAGCATAGCTGGGATCTCGTGTCTCCTCGCTTGTGTCCTGTCAGAGGCCAGGATGAGAGGCGAATCTTGCCCAAGCAGTGGAGTGATGGTTGGAAGGAACCTGTCAGGTTGGATCAAATCCTGATAATGGTTGTCACGGCCGAGGCTCTGCAGAGGCAGCACATGCCACTCATCAGCACGCCTGCCCCCACCCCTATGTCAGAGCTATTAGGGAGGGTTAAGGACCCCCTTGTCACCACTGTCACTTGGGTGTACTTACAAGAATGCACTGGGACCCCTCAGAACCCATCAAGTCTGCCGCTGGTGCTGGGAGAGGGAGGAGGAGAGGAACCCAAAGCCCAAGCACTCTCTTGCTGTCCTTGGGTGCCTCTGGCAAGACAGAGTGGTGGCCCAGATGGGACACCCCTGGGTGGACCCCCTCCAGCCTAGGTCCTCTCTGCTCCTTCTACTCCCAGACCTGTCCCCTCGGATCTGTCTTCCTCGCTGTCCCTGGAACCATTGACTCGCAGATCAACATGGATTGTCTTTCTCCTGGGCTTACCGAGGACATGGCTGGCCACACTGGTGGGCAGGTCCTCCCTCCCCAGCCTGGCGTGCAAGGCTTCCTGATCAAGGGCTCCAACCTCTGGCCTGCCTCCCCTCTGCTCCCTCCAGATGGGCTGGGCTGCTTCCTCTGCCCCAAAGTCACCCGTTTGGGCAGGACTGGGAGCTGGACAGAGATGACATCCAGCCCCCTTACTGTTGGGCAGATCCTTGCCATCCTCTGCTCCCCAGAACTAGACTCCTGTCCCCAGCCAGGCTCCTGGTCGCCTGTCTGTCCCTCAAGCTCCTCTCATTGCCGGCCTCTGCGAACCAGGTGGCCTGCCCTGGAGTATTTCCATAGGTGTCACTTTCTTCCGGGGAAACAGTACAATGTACTAGTTTTGAATGTGGCCTTCAGAGTCACACTGCCTGGGTTCCAATCCCTTCCCAGCCATGTGTCCCTTTGGCAAGCACTTCACCTCTCTGGGTCTCAGTTTCCTCTTCTGTAACCAGGAGGAAGAGTTCCCACCTCACGGGTGCTGATTGGATGAACAGAGGCAGGGGAGTTATTTAGCAGAGCACCTGGCACGGAGTAAACAGCGACACATGCTGGCTGCTGGTGTGGTGCCGCTGGTCTCCGAGTTCTGCCCCAGGAAGAAAAAGTCTGAGCATTGTTCCGTCCACCCCCACAGGACAGAGGCTAGCCTGGTGGGGGCACACAGGAGGGGCAGTCTCAGTCTATTTTGGGAATGCAGGAAAGGTCCCATCTCTTCATTCTACTCTCTCCAGCCTTCCCTGTCCCCAGCCTGGGCTCGCCTCCCCAAAGGGACTCCCAGAATCCCAGAACCGTGATCAACATCAACCTTGGGCCCTTCAGGCAGGTGCCAGACACAGGAGTAGTGGGTTTTTACAAGGTAAGGACGTATAAGATGTGACAGGCCCGGAATTAGCAATGCAATTCCTCTGTCATTTTTATCATTGGCCCCTGCAGGGAGGAGCTGATTAAATGGATATTCAACTCTTTGCATTAATGTGCATCCAGCTTCAATTTGCATTTCATTAGCCGCACAAAAAGCATAATTTTATTATTTGCTGTTGGAAAGCAGATCTCTGCTAACAAGCAGCTACACGCTGTTCCTGAAACATAGTGTGACTGGCTTGCTCCGCCGTCTCCTTCGCTTTGCCGTCCTCTTGCCCCTCTGCAGGCTTCTGGCTCTTGGGTGCAGGTGGTGCCTGGCAGGCTTGGCCTCATCGTGGCATGGTTGGAATGACAATGTGCTGTCTTCTCACCTGGTCCCTCAGAGGGCTCCGTTTTCCTGATGCATCTAGGAAGGCAGGGTGACTGCTGCTGTCTTCCTGGTCAGTCACTGTCATCACCAGGAATAGCAACATCACTACTGCTAAAACAGCATTTCCACCACCGCCACGCCACCTTCACCACGGCAGCGCTGCGGTCATTACTGTCATTACTGTCATTACTACCACCACCATCATCCTCGTCATCTGCCCCCCCCACCACCGTTTCCATTACCACCACCCTCGTCATCACCTCCACTGCTGCCACCATGTTGGAACTACCATGGCCACAGCCATCATCATCATCATCGCCATCATCACCTCTACCACCACCTGCCTCATAATCATCGCCACCCCCAGCCTGGCCCATCGCTGCCACCAATCCCTCGCCACCTCCACCACACTAATGCTACCTTGCCCACAACTATTATCACTGTCACCATTGTCACCTCCACGCCACTTCCACCACTGCCACTATCATCACCTCGACCACCACAGCCACCACAACCTCCACTGCCATTACTAATTCTACCCCACCAAAGCAACAGCCTCTCCATCACCATCACCACCCTGCTCTCACCACCCCGCATCCCAACGCTTCCACCCCCACGACCAGTATTGTCACTGTCACTGTGTCCATCAGCACCATCAGGATGACCTCCGTCACCATTACCACCACCAATGCCACTGTGTGCATTCCTTCCACTTCAATGAGGACCTTGACCGCTGCAACACCATTGCAACCATGCGTGCGTGCGGGGATGGTGATTACGGATCAGAGAGCTCAGGCTCTAATAGTCTTTCTCCCTCACCTTGAGCCCCGCCTTCCCACTCCCTTACCTGAGAGCACAAACAGATTCACCAACCACAATGGGATCACTGTGGATGAAGGGATGACCCAACTGGTTTAAAAAGAAGACCATGCAGTGAAAGGGACTTTGCTCCCCCGCGCACATGCTGTGTGACCTTGGGCAATTTGCTTAATCTCTCTGAGCCCTGGTTTACACATTTAGTACTCCTAAATACTCAGTGGGGCAGAGGCTGTTATCACCTTAATTTTACAGATGGCTGAAAGTGGTAACAGACGTTCTGGGAAGGGGAAGACAGAACAGAATAGAGGACAAGTGCTTTGTCCACTTCCCCAGCTCAAGAATCCTCCGAGATGCATTTCTGGCTTTGGCTCCAATATTTCTTCATGCCAGGGATCTTGCCCTCTTGCAAAGAGGGCCTTGGCAGCTCAGGTTGCCAGCAGGTTCCTACAGAACCTGTTGGCCTTCTTATGGTTTCCACCCCCTGGGTCTGGTGGAGCTCCTGGGCTTGTTCCGGACGGCCATGGCCTTCAGGGAGGTGCAGGCAGCTCCCGTGCCCTGCAGTCTGCTCGTTCCCAGTCTGGTCTGGATCAGAGGGGACAGGGCAGCCTCGTGCCCATCTCTTTCACCCCATTCTTTGGGCCTTGCTCACAAACCTGCCATCAAGTTGCTCACTGCAGTGCGTTGGCACTGTCTGTTTACGTGTCTGACTACCCCCCGAGATGTGCTCCTCACGGGCAATGGCCTCGTCTCACTCTTCTTTAAATCCCCATGGCCCGGCCTGGCTCAGAGGAAGTCCTCAAGAGCAGCACAGTACAGTGGCCTTTGAAGTCAGGAAGACTTGAGTTCAAATCCCAGCTCTATGGCCCCTTAGTTTTGGGTCTTCGGCTTCTTTGCTTCTCTGAGCCTCCGTTTCTTCATCTGTGAAATGGATCTAATCGTATCACCTACCTGGCAGGGCTGCTGTGAGGCTCAGATGGCATCGTGAACAGAATGCCAAGTCCTGCACCCACCTGCAGTGCAGAGCATCGCGATTGGGGGGCGATCTGAGCATTCTGCTGCCTCGTCCTGGCGCCATTCTCTCTCTGCCCGGCGCCCTGCCCGAGGCCATCTCCCTGGGAATTGCTGGGTTCGGGAGGGCCTCGTAACGCAGACAGAATGGGGCAGGCCAGAGCTGAGCTGTGGCACCTGTCGTTGTGGTTTGACTGGATACACACCTCCAGACTTCAAGGCCAGCATCTCTGGCCGAACCTGCTGGGGAGACCCTAAATCGGCACCCCGTGGAGTGAGCTGTCTGACTCTACAAAGGCAGTATTTCTGGTTTTCAAAGGAACTGAATAATTTAAAATGCACAAGACAAAAAGTGGGATTAAGGCGATCTGATAGGCTCTCCAGGCCAGGGTATCAATTACACACTCCACCGGGAAAGCCCTGTTTGTGAGATTCAGAATTTATTATCTGTCTGGAGCACTAATTACCAGGTTTCTCTCTTTTAGTCTCACAGGTCTCTTCTTTCAGATTTATTTTCTCGTTTTTCTCCCGACGACGGGGCCGAATAGCGCCCATTCCTGAGAGGGAAGTTGCCTGCCCAGTCTGTGGACACAGGGAGACACTCCGGTTGAGCACTTGGGGAAGTGGGACGGGTCAGGGCAGGTGACACACATACTACTGTCTGTGTATTAACAAACTGACTGTTTCACTTTAAATTGTGTCAAAGTTACGTATGCTTATAGTTTAAAGAGGTAAAGAGTTCCATGTAGTATACTTTAGTTTTCCTTTCCTGCACAACTTTTTGTTTTCCCAAAAGCTAATAACTATCTCGTTGCCTTGTTTGCTTGCCTTTCTGTGTGCTTACCGGTTGCCTACGCCTCCTCTCAACATTTTCACATGCGTCAGGTACTCTGCCAGTTTCATCGTCCTGAAGAGTCTCCTGAGAGCCTTCTGACACGGTGCATTCTGTGCCTGGGCACCGTCTCATCCTGGGACCTCCCTCTGTCACCATCCAAGGGACACCCTTCCCTTCTCTCCTGTGTTGGGGTTTCCTACATCTTCAGTTCTCATCTGTTTTGGTTTACAACTTTGTTTTGGTAGAGCACATCCTCCAAAACTTCTCAGAAAGGATGCACGGCAGGCATAAATTTTGCCTTTCTGAAACTCACATGTGATTATTTGGTTGGATATAGAATTTAGGATTGGGTTCTTTTCTTTTAAAAATGTGGAAGACTGGCCGGGCCAGGTGAGTTCGAAACCAGCCTGAGCAAGAGCGAGACCCCGTCTCTACTAATAATAGAAAGAAATTAATTGGCCAACTAAATATATATAGAAAAAATCAGCCGGGCATGGTGGCGCATGCCTGTAGTCCCAGCTACTTGGGAGGCTGAGGCAGGAGGATCACCTGAGCCCAGGAGTTTGAGGTTGCTGTGAGCTAGGCTAACACCATGGCACTCTAGCCCAGGGAACAAAGTGAGACTCTGTCTCAAAAAAAAAAAAAAAAAAAAAGAATGAACTTTGTACCAGTTGTGGCTTATTCTCTCTTCTGCTTGGCTTAGAGCTTGGAATATAATTGTACAACTTTTGAGTTTGAACTAAATTAATGGTTTGGATTAAAAAAAAATTCCACACTTCCTGTATAGAGTCACAAATTGTATTTTCTGATACTTAGGAGTTTTATATAGAACTTGAAAGATTTCTGGTAAAGATAATGAATTTTATTTTGGGAAAAATGATGGAATGGAAATTTGAATGAATGAAAACCAAGGAAATTTCTGGTTTCGTTTAAAGAAGATAAAGTGTCTGACAAATTTAGCAGATTGAGAATCAAAATAAGAAAAATCTGTATATATTTTATTCTTTGCTTTTTCATAGTTGTGAGAAATTTTTAAGTATATCACTTGTTTGCTACAATGTAGTTACATATATATGTGGGCAAGTAAAGTATTGATTTGAAAATTTAATATTAACAGATTCCTAATAATAGTGTGTGAAGATATTCACACCCACGTTCAGAATGCCCTGTATTGCTAATAGGCAGCCTGTCTTGGTATGGCCAGAGTAATCATTTCCAAACAATTAAATTTTTACAGCCCTTTAAAATTATTGGGGCAGTTATATTTTACCCTCAAGTAAGCAGAGTAAACATCAGTGAGCTAGATCTGATCTCTTTTTTGACTGTTGAGTCTTTTCAAGTAGGCCTTAAAGCCTGAACAACTCAAAAATTTTCTCTTGAATTGTTTTAATTGATCAGCTTACCACAAGTGACTGGCCATATAATATTTCATGTTAATAATTCAGTTGATTTGAATGAACCTATCCGTTCTCTCAATCTGGGCAAGACCATTTGCAAATAATTGCTCTGTTTTAAACAGTATAGCTTTGGCATATGTATATGTGTATAGTAGATAATCCAACTTCGGTTATTGCATACTCAGATGCCCTTTTAAACCAAAATTAAGCTTAATCCGTTTTTAAATTAAAAATGAACATCTGCTTTATAGCACTTTCTTCTCTGCTCGGCAGTGTTTCAGAATCTGTTAAACAAGGGATACTTGGAGAGTCTCGTCAGCCTATATTCAATTGATTTGTATTTTCCTCTCAGATCCTAGTGGGCTAAGTAAAGACTAGGGGGCAAAAAACCAAGCTGTAGGATGTGAAATATGGCAGTGACTAAGAATATCCCACTTTCTGAACTTTTTACCTTTCACTTTTACGATAAAGATACAGATATTACCATGAAGGCGAACGCGGATGACTTTGGCCTGCGAGACACATTAAGCGTCGCGTCAACGGATTCCTTTGCTTCAGCAGCAGAGGTAGGACACGTATGTTCCTAATGAGGATTGCTCTTTCTTGTTTGGCTGGAGAGAACAGTTTTGCCTTTGTACCATAATTCAGTTCAGTCACCATTTATTTGGCATCTACATGTGGTAGATACTAAGATACAAAGATGTTTATAACATGAAAATAAGCTTTATAGTCTCTTTAAGACATGTAAACACATACTTCGGGTGTAGATTTATGGGTGAGGCATATAATTTAGTATCTTAATGAAAAGCACTTTTTCAACTCATATCAAGAATTTTTTTTTTTCCTGCTGGCACCTCTATCTTGAATTTTTTTTTTTAAAGAATCTTAAAAATATTCAGATTCCTTAGTTCAGAAATCATATTTCTAGATACTTGTTCCAAGGAAGTGATAAGATTCAAAGATTATAAAAATATTCACTGTGGCATTTCAAAAATAATGAAAGACTGATAACAGTCTAATGCCAAATTATAGTACATCCATAATTTGAAACATGACAGAGCCATAAACATGTTTACAGTAATTTTTAATGACATGGGAACATATGTTAAGTGAAAAGAGTAGTATATATAAAGTTTTATATAGAGTGTATGGTTATAACTTTGTATTATAAAAAGAAAACAAAAAAGAATGTATGTGGTATATAAATATATAGGAAGAGGAAAAAAGACTAGCTATAAATACACTAGTGTGTAAACAGTGATGATCATAGAATTATAAATCTGTGGGCAATTTATTTTCTACTGAGATTTAAATTTTGTACCAAAAGAGACTACTTGCAAAGAAGTCATCTTTTTATATTTTTTTCTACTTAAAACAGCTTTAAAAATCACATATGGCCAATTTTATCTCAGAGTATTTGCATTGTATGGTAGATTTTGGATATTAGATGCTGTCTGTTTCATTAAATAGTATTACACATCTGTAATTGATGTGTGAATTTAATCTTTAGTGTGGAAAGCTTTAAGTATTCCAATACCTATACCCTAAATCTTGATTTTGCCTTTTTTTCCTTAAAGCAATACTAATCCATAATCTCTTTCATCCTCTCAACATTTTTCTGTATGTATATATCTTAGCCATCACTTTCTGTATCATCTTCTGAATTATTTATATTTTAAAAAATTTTTGCAGTTATAAAGTTCAATAGAATATATCTACTTGTTCTATGGGAAAGCTGTTTCCTCTTCCTTTTACTGTTCAATACATGTTTATCTTTCTATTCTGTAGACAGTAAGTCCTAGATGATTTGTAAGGAGAAAAATTGCTATTCCCTTTGCATTCTTTTTCTTTTCCACTGTGAGAAACAACATATCTAATTGCTCTAAAGTTTCTTTCTAGCCAGGCCTAGTGGCTCATGCCTGTAATCCCAGTACTGTAGGAGGCTAAGGTGGGAGGATAGGTTGAGCCCGGGAGTTCAAGGCTGCAGTGAGCTATGATTGTGCCACTGCATTCCAGCCTGGGTGACAGAGCAAGACCTTGTCTCTAAAAAAAATAAAATTTAATTTTAAAAATATGTCTCTTTCTATTAATAATATTCAACTTTAAAAATATTTTGCAAGAGGGGAGAGGGGGAAAGGCAATACACATAACCTAAACATTTGTATCCCCATAATATGCTGAAATAAAAAAAAGCTAGGGCTGTGGCTCACACCTGTAATCCCAGCAACTCAGGAGGCTAAGGTGGGAGGATTGCTTGAGGCCAGGAGTTTGAGACCAGCCCAGGCAGGCAACATACGGAGACCCCATCTCTATAAAAGAAAATGAAACAAATTAGCCGGGCACAGTGGTGCATACCCGTAAGTCCCAGCTACTTGGTAGGCTGAGGGCAGAAGGATCTCTTGAGTCCAGGAGTTCAAGCATGCAGTGAGCTGTGATCACACTGCTATGCTCCAGCCTGGGCAACAGAGTGAGGTCTCAGCTCTAAAAAGAAAAAAAAATTGCCAAGTGTTGGCCGGGCGCAGTGGCTCACGCCTGTAATCCTAGCCCTCTGGGAGGCCGAGGCGGGCAGATCGCTCAAGGTCAGGAGTTCGAAACCAGCCTGAGCAAGAGTGAGACCCCGTCTCTACTAGAAAAAATTAGCCGGGCATGGTGGCACATGCCTGTAGTCCCAGCTTACTCAGGAGGCTGAGGCAGAAGGATCGCTTGAGCCCAGGAGTTTGAGGTTGCTGTGAGCTAGGCTGACACCATGACACTCACTCTAGACCGGGCAACAGAGCGAGACTCTGTCTCAAAAAAAAAAAAAGAAGAAAAAAGAAAAAAAATTTGCCAAGTGTTTACTGTACTCACTTTAAATTTGTTGTTTAATAAGGTTTAATGAAAATTTTAAAATCCTCATGGGAAACAAAATGTATGAATATACGTTAAAAGGATTTAATATCTAAGAAACATCCTTAGGAAAGCTTCTAGGACATGAAAATGTGATCTCATAATGTGAGTGTTCCAAGGTAAATTCTTTCATGTTATAAGATTATTATGTTAGATTATTTTTAACTGCATTTATTATATGCCAAGGACTTAAATTAGGGAAAACTATTTTAATGAATAAAGTTATTAAGATAGTAAGATCAGAACTCTTTGGGAAGTTAACAGTTTTTGATTATTTGAAAACTTTTCTCAAAATTGCCAGAAAGATTTCTTGCTTATTTAGATAAAAACAATTGTTCGCATAGGCTTTTCTCTAAGCTAGGTCAATCATTTGTGAAAGTGATTAACAAGATTTTCCTCTATAAGCCTTGCCAAACATTGGTTTGGAACCACAGCTGAAAAGTCTTTTTTAAAGATGTAATAGGTTTATTGAGATATAATTCACATGCTATAAAATTTACCCTTTTAAGGTATATAGTTCAGTAGTTTTTAGTATGTTCACAGAGTTGTGCAGCCAGCACTACTTTCTAATTCCAGAACATTTTTACTACCTCCAAAATAAATCTCTACCCATAATAGTCACCCTTCAAACCCCCTGCCCCTCAGTCCTTGGCAACCAATAATCTACTTTCTCACTCTACGGATTTACCTTATTCTGGACATTGCATATGAACGGAATCATATAGTGTGATGTGTTGTGTTTGGCCTTCCTTTCACTTAGTGTAATGTTTTCTTTCAAGTTCTGAAAAGTCTTTTAATGTCAGGATGCCATTGCATTGTACTCCTAACTCTCCATCTGTTAAAGAGATTATCATTTAATAGGTAGAAACTAATATTGCAGAGAGAGCAATTTTCAGCTGTAGATTCTGTTTTTCTTAGAATTACCACTCTGCAACATGTGTATATGTGTTTAACATATAAGTTATAGGTTTTTCTTTAAAGAGAAAATTTTATTTTTTATAATTCAGATATTTCTGGTTGTACTCTAAATGGAAGCTTTTGCTATATCCATCTCTCTGACTTGACAGCTCTTGTTTCTAGCAATCCAAAGAATACACTAATAAAAATATATAAAAGGACAAAGATAAATATTTAGGAAAATCATAATCTGGAAAGGAAGGGCTTATATCTGTCATTTAAATTTTTTCTTCTGTGAAAGTAGGAAGGCTTGACTGGAGCTGGAAGATCTGCTCCCAAGATAACTCACTCACGTGGATGGCAAATTATTGCTACCTATTTGGCAGAAGACCTAAGTTCCTCACCACACTGATTTTTCTATAGGACTGTTTGAATATTTTCACAGCATAGCACCTAGCTTTCCCCAGAGGAAGTGATCCAAGAGAAAGCTAGGTGGAAGTGATGACTGTTATGACCTATCCTCAGAAATTGCACTCCATCACTTCCAGAATATGCTGTTGGTTACACAGGTTATCCAGTGCAGGATGGGATGTAAGTAACCAGGATGAGACAATCACTGAGGACCAATTTGGTGGGTAGCTATTATAGGTTTATTCCCTTTTTTAATTTCTTTTCTGCTTTCTCTTAGGGAATACAGATAGGTAGTAGCCTGCTTTCTTTAACTGTAAGTCCTACTTATAATTTTAGATGATTGATTTGAAAAGAAAATGTAAACATGTGAAAAATGGTCCATATTAAAATGGAACTTAGCCTATTTCATAACCCCACTTATAATTGATTTGAGGCTTCAGGCATGTTGTTTGTGGTCGTTCAGAGGCCCTGGTCTGGAAAATGGATTAAGTTAAGGCTTTTAAACAATATTCACATTCAGCAAAGTCATCAGATGCCAAGGAAGATAAGGCCTAGTCCCTCTTGTACCTCATGGAGGGCAAGAGAAGTAATTTAGGATGTTTGAAATACTTAGCTAATCCCAAAACACTGTTTTCACAGGTTGCTTTATTTGTAAGATTTATCTGTTTTATTGATTTTTTATTGTTGCTGTTGTTACTGACTTCTTTGATTTCTTCTATGGTCATTTTTATGGTACTTGTGGAAACATTGGAGGTAGCTAATAAGGCAGGATGATGCCTTGGTGTAAACTAATGTAGTATCATTTTTCTCTTTGGAAATATTAAAATATATCCTGTATTTGAAATGTGTCCTTTTGGAGGAAGAATAATTTAAGAACATAGGACATTTCGCTATGTGAAAAAGGACTTCTTTTTCATGGCAAATTACATGTTTCCATAGCTGGGATTAAACCGTATCATTGACCTTTGCTTCTGAAGTAACATCTCAGCTCTAGTTAAGTGCTATGGTTAAGTTAATCTTTTTCTGAAACCTTTAAAAGAGTTTTTGGGATTTTATGAAAAATTCTTCCTATAAAATGTATTCTAAAATGAAAATTTAAACCAGTATTTTAGTGAGTTGATTTTTGCTTTAAAAAATTTCAGATTAATGATTTAAATAAATGTTTATGAGTTGTCATTGTCTCTTAAGAACAGTTGAAGATAATTATAGCTAGTATCAAATCTTCAATATGATATATTTTCACAGCTGCAAGCCTATTTTAGGAGGCTTATTTAAACGATCATGTCAGCCGAACTACCAAATAAGCAAAGAAGACCAATAAATCAAGACTTAACTCTCGAATCTCTCATTGTTGGATTTGTTCACTTCTTATTCGTATAAATTATTTTATGTAGAGAATTTAATTGGCACTCAGTTTCCTTCTTAGAGTTTTTCTCCATTAGTAGGTGTACAAGGATCCTATTTGTTTTAACAGTGCTATAAAACTTCAAAACGGTTTAGAATCTAAAGAATTTCCATTCTAAGTTATTTTTCAAAAGCCAGTAAGTGTTTTTTTAAACCTCAAAAAGACTTTGCCATTGGTGTTCCTATGTTCCCTGAAATGTGAGGGAAAATGTTACTGAAAGCAGAGAATATATAATGTTAGATATTTTCATCTTCATATACCTTTATCCCCCCCTCTGGTCTAATAGATATATTTTATTATCCTAAATATTGCTGACACTGAAACTTCTTATCCTTTGGCTCCTTGGATAAGGCTGAAGAGAGGGGGTATAGTTTGGTGTTTAAGAGTATAAGCTCTGGAGTAATATGTCTGGGTTTAAATCTTGCCATTTAGTTGTGGGACTTGGGGTAAGTTCCTGCTAATTTAAACTCTCTCTTCATCTGTAAAATGTGAATAATGATAGTACCTGTTTTATGTGTTGTTGTAAGGATTAAAGGAGATAATCAAGGTAAATCTTTAAGCACAGTGCTGGCTGATGTGAAATGCCAAAACTAAAACCTGGAGAAGTACTTCTGGAATAGTGGAATAAAGATGTTCAAAAATCTCTTCCACAAAAGCATCGAGAACACTGGCAAAAATTGTCAAAAATCAAAATTTTTACAAAAAAAAACAAAAACAAAAATAAAAAAAAAATCAAAATTTTTAGAATTCTGAAAATTGACAAAAGACTTGCAAAAATATTTGAGAAAACTGGCTGAATCTCCATAAGAGCAGTGAACTTTGTGGATTTTTAATTTGCTCTATTCCTATCTCCCTTTTCATAGTAGTCTTTAAAACCAAACCTTGCACCTATTTCACAGGTTGCTGTGAAAACCAGCAGTCTGGCATCCACTGGAAGAAACTTAATGGCTTTGGCACTTCCCAAAAGGCCCAATCCTAGAGAACTGTCACTATTTGGCCTGTATAGCAACTCCCTGCAAAGCTGTGTTCTCAGGGCTTGTCTTTATATGCTCTTAGAGCTCACTCTGTGTACAAAGTCCTATCCCAAGTGCCTTTCTTGAAAACAGTCTGTGGCAGTCGTTTACCATTCCAGCTGCCTGAGATGGCAATACCAGTTGGAGCTAAACAGGCTGACCAAAAAGCTCAAAAGGAAAAACTGGGCAAGGAGATGTTCAAAAGAGGCTGTGAAAAGTACCAACATATTTTCGGGAATCTAGAAGGTCATATGCATGTACAGGGCCATGCACATGCCCAGGAGACACCTTAGAAAGTCCCTAATCTCACTTCTGGCTGACCTTGATGTTCAGTGCAAGCAGGAAGTAAAGGTTAAGGCAAAGAAAAAATAGACTAATTGGACTTTATTAAAAGTAAAAACTTTTGTGCTTCAAAGAACACCAAAAGAAAGTAAAAGGATACCAGAATGGAAGAAAATATTTGTAAATCAGATCTGTGATAAAGGGCTTGTATTTAAAATATATAAAGAACTCTTACTACTCGACAGTAAATGGACAAATAATCCACTTTAAAATGGGCAAAGGATTTGGATAGACATTTTTACAAAGAAGAATATAAATAGCCAACAGGCCAAAGAAAAAATGCTCAACATCATTAGTCATTTGGGAATGCAAACCACTTCACATCCTCTAGAGTGGCTTAATCAAAAAGATGGACAATAACTTGTTATTGAGGATGTGGAGGAATTTGAATCTCCATACATTGCTGGTGGTAATGGAAAATGGGCAGCCACTTTGCAAAACAGTTTGGCAGTACTTCAAAAAGTAAAATATAGAGTTACCATGTGACCCTTACATTCCTAGGTATATATTAAGAGAATTTAAAACACATCTACACAAAACTTGTACACACTATTAGCCTTATTAGACCTGAAAAACAAAAATAACCTTATGGCTGGGTGCGATGGCTCACACCTGTAATCCTAGCACTCTGGGAGGCCGAGGGGGGTGAATTGCTCAAGGTCTGGAGTTCAAGACCAGCCTGAGCAAGAGCAAGACCCTGTCTCTACTAAAAATAGAAAGAAATTAATTGGACAACTAAAAATATATAGAAAACATTAGCTGGGCATGGTGGCGCATGCCTGTAGTCCCAGCTGCTCGGAAGGCTGAGGCAGAAGGATCGCCTGAGCCCAGGAGTCTGAGGTTGCTGTGAGCTAGGCTGACGCTACAGCACTCACTCTAGCCCGGGCAACAGAGCGAGACTCTGTCTCAAAAAAAAAAAAAATAACCTTGTACACAAATATTCATAGCAGCCTTATTCATGATAGCCAAAAAGTGGAAACAACCCAAATGTCCGTCAGTTTGTAAGAAATGGATGAATAAAATATTGTATATCTGTACAATGGAATTTTATTCAGCTGTAAAAGACTGAAGTGCTGATAATGTACTCATCATGATGAACCTTGAAAACATTAAGTAAAAGAAGCCAAATACAAAATATCACATATTGTTTGATTCCATTTACATGAATTTCCATAGTAGGAAACTCCATAAGGACTGCAAGTAGATTAATGATTTCCAGGGACTAGAGCAAAGAGGGAGTTAGGAGTGACTGCTGATGGACAGGGGGGTTTCTTGGTGTAATAAAAATGTTCTGGAATTAGTCGTGCCGGTTGCACAACTCTGAGGATACTAAAAATAACTGTATTGTGTGCTCTAAGAGGGTGAATTTTATGGTATGTGAATTATATCTCAAAACTGTTATTTTTTAAAAAACAAAAGCCAAAAAGTACAGTGTGTCATTAAATGGATCACTTGATATTGAAAAATAAAATCACACCATAAGTTTTTTGGTGTGTGTTTTATTTTGTTTTGTTTTTGCTTAGCTGGCTACTCTACAGTGTTTACAATTGTTGCTTTTTAATGGACTGTCAGAAGACTGGAATTCCATTTGTGGAGTTGTTATGTGAACCAGAAGCACATGACAGTTTTTCAGTTATAATCAAAGCTACATATAAGAAAAAAACCCCTTAGAATAGCCAAAGTGAGCTTATTTCAATGTTATTATAGAAAGTTTTGCTTCATTTATAATAATGAGTTATAATACTTTTAAGTACTCTATGTATGATGAATTCCTCTTCTTTATTAATGCTTCCTTTTCAGTTATTCTCACCAGTGAACTATAAGATAAACTATCGCTTTTCTGTGCACTCTATGAATTTAAGTAATTGGACTTAAAATGAACTAAGCTTGTTATAAGGTTTTACCCTTTTTTTTAACAACTGAATTTTGAAACAAAGTGAATTCAATAGCTATAAAATGCTATTGAATGGTTTTTATACTTTAATCAAATTTAGTGTATTTTGATGTTGGTGAAATCCTATTTTATTTCTTTTATAGTGTTTCTTTTTTTTCTTTTGAGACAGAGTCTCACTCTATTGCCCGGGCTAGAGTGCCGTGGCGTCAGCCTAGCTCACAGCAACCTCAAACTCCTGGGCTCCAGGGATCCTTCTGCCTCAGCCTCCCAAGTAGCTGGGACTATAGGCGTGTGCCACCATGCCTGGCTAATTTTTTTCTATATATATTTTTAGTTGTCCAATTAATTTCTTTCTATTTTTAGTAGAGACAGGTCTCGCTCTTACTCAGGCTGGTTTCGAACTCCTGACCTTGAGCGCTCCACCTCCCTCGGCCTCCTAGAGTGCTAGGATTACAGGCGTGAGCCACTGTGCCGGGCCTATAGTGTTTCTTCTTATATCAGTATGGTCTGTTTTAATCCACTGTTTCCTTAGCTTGCAGAGCACAGAGAAGTACGGCATACCTACAGCCTGGAGTCTCTTTGTCACTGCCCTTTTTACGAAGAAGCCATGCATTTAGTGGAAGAAGGAAAAATTTACTCAAGAGTACTGAGGTGCCATTTCAGTTTTGCTTATGTTTATGAAGAATATTACGGTGTTAGTATGATATTTATTAAAAATGTTTGTGAGAACAGGGAAAAATATGTTTTTAGGTCCAAGGTAAAAAAATTGTTTTACATGTTCTGTCAGTATTGAGAAGACATGTGTTTTATATTAAGGTCCTGAGGTTAAGCCTTGTTTGAATCCAAATTTGTGGTAGGCTTGACTTGAATGTAGTTTAACAATTGTCTTCCCTGTTTATTGCATAGAACTGAAATGTTGGAATGCCTAGGAGACAGTGATTTTCTTGCCAAACTTCACTGTATTCGACAGGCTTTTCAGGTATTTTTTTTTAACTTAAGTGACTTTACCCAGCCACTCATCCCCACCCGCATGCTAAAGAGTCTGGTGTATATAAACAAGGACAGCTCCTTACTCATTATTATCCTTATTCCCAATGGCAAATATAAAGTCTACTAAGCTTATTTTCCCTCCCTACTACTTCCCTTCATTTGTGTCCATGTGTCATTGTCCTATCCCACGGCTTCCCAGGTCCTCCACCACACTGTGTCAAAGCAGGATATTTTGATGCTGCAGGTGTGCAAAAATGGCTGCTTAAAATAAAAACTCTTTCTTACTGTCACTTAGTGTGTATTCTAGATTTAATTTGGATCAATTATAACATCATTGATTTCCTAAAAAGAAATAAGGTCATTTAATAAAATATCTTTGTTTTCTTATGTTTTGGGGTTATATAAAATTTATTTTAGACTCTCTAACACTATGTTGAACAGAATTTAAATTCAAATTTATTCCTCTTTAATCCTTTTTGGACTATAGGATTCAAGAACTCTTTTTATTTTAGTAAATTTGGATTTTCTCTGTGGTCTGTCTGTTGAAATAGCACCACATGCAATGCATTAACTGGATTAGGGTTATTTATGCATAGATGTGCTATAAAGTTGAATATCCATTCAAATTCATCATAAATCTCTCTTCTTTGTTTGGGGATGAATTTTTTTCAGGTAATTCTTTCAGAAACAGCCAACAGGATATTCCTTGCTGAGAGTGGAAGGAAAATTTTATCAGCTTTAATTGTGAAAGCACGAAAGGTAAACTTGTTTTGTTAGCAAGGTTTTTATTTTATTGAACTGAATATGAAAATATGGTACATGTTTGATAGAAGAAAAGGTTTTGTGGATAGTTGCAAAGGTTCACATTTTAAAAATAAATAACCCAAAGAGCATTGATTTCTACTTGGGTTCAGTTATTTTCTGTGTATAATATGAAGTCCATATCATTTTGACCAAGTTGTTTCTCATAAATTATTCCCAGTTTGCCATAAAGTCTATGAATGTCACAGTGACGATCATGATTAGATCTATTCCTATAACCAGCATGATCATTATTACTATCAATAATACCTCCTCTCTTACTTCCCTAAATCCTGTTCAAGAAGAAGTTTACAGGAAATAGTGGAGGTCTCAGAAATCTGGAATACAAATTGAGCTCCCTTTTATCCTTACTCACCTTCATGAAACTGAATGAGGCGGAAGCAATGACAAGAACTTCATTCAGACTTTCAGGAACCACTTTACTTTATGCAAGGTTTGTCCAGATGATGAGAAAATAAAACAAAACAGGCCTTCACAGAGCCATTTGCACACCTGGTTTTCAGACCCAACCCCCTTGAACCTCAACTTTGTCACTTGTATAATAGAATTTTATGTTACCCTATTTCAGAGAGTTGTTGTGATTAAATGATAATTGAGAAAGCAACTTAGTAAAGTGCTAAGTGAATGTAAAGTCCTGAGTATATGTAAGGTCTTATTAACTACTTACAATTCCCAATGTAAATTTTATGTCTTGGCCTTCCCATGGCATTTAAACCCAGTGATTTGAACTAGAGTTCCACCAGAAGGAGCTGAACTGTAATAAAAGCATCACATAATGTCTGCTAAAACCAAGTTTTCATTTTGAGGACTGACCTAAACAGGCATACATATTTTGAGTAGTCAGTAGTTTGATTGTATAGTTCACTAACATTCATAGTCTTGGCTTCTGCAAAATACTGGAACAAAATAGTAGATCAAATAAATTTGGCGTACCTTAAAAATGTATTTTAGTTCAGTTACTTAATAGAATTAAGATCTGACAAACTTACTTGAAGAGTAACTTATTTACTTTGTAGGCTTTAGCCTTGTTATAAAGTTGAGTTTAGAATTAAAATGTATTTTCTTCTGCAGAATCCAAAGAAGTTTGAAGATGTTTTTGATGAAATGATCTATTTTTTAGAGCAGACCGATCACTGGGATAGTACTGAAATGGAACTTGCTGCTAGAGGAGTAAATTCAAATTTTTTATATTATTTATTCTTCTTAGTTAGCTATTTGCATGTAATACTTGTGAGTTGAGGCCACCATTCCTTGTCCTTGTTTAATGACAGTAAAGCCAATTGTGTGGTGGTGGGACAACATCGTTCTTCTGACAGAGTCATAAACAATAGCAGCCACACTTTTCATACATTAAGGCAACAGTTGTAAATAATTTTTTTAAAAAAGCCTTCCTTTCCTTTGTTGGCTCTTTGCTTCTCTCCCTCCTTCCCTTCTTTCCTTCTTTCCATCCAAAGGTCAATTGGCAGGGCCCTAGCCGAGGAATAATGGTGGCCTATGCAGGGACAGTTTAGAATGGCACAACAGGGGCAGCTTGGTGGGGATGGAGGATTGGCTGCATACACAGGATGGAACAAATCAATATACTGAGAAAAATCAGAGCCGAATTTTCACTGTCAGAGAAGGAAGGTATAAAAAGCTAAGATTGGAATTGGAGCTGTCAGTGTAAATTCATAGTTTATAATATATTTATAGGTATAAAAATAAATACAGAGGTTTATGCGTACATAAACGTATATATACTTCCTAGGTCTATTTACTGAGAGGGTCTGGGAGTAGCAACACCTTAAAAGAGATAATTCCCAGCACACAGCTCTTGGCTTCTAACTACCACTCTCCAGTAAAAGGAGCTGGAACTCCTTGGAAAAATGGCTTATGTCCACACTGGGGTGGGAATAGTACAGGGAAAGCCTGGAGCATCTTGTTATAATGGAAGTTTAAAGCATGAATTTACAAGGAGCTGAAAGGCGTTCTAGGCAGTGAAAACAGTAGGTACAAATACATGGAGATGTAATCTTTCCTTCTCTGCTGCTCCCTCACGCGGGAAATGGAATCAGCATCCATCCAGTTCTCCAGGCCAGAAATCTGGGACTTAGCCTTCACCCTCCCTTGTCCTCACTCACTTTATCATATTCATCTCTAAGGTTTGTCCATTTTAACTCCTAAATATCTGTCAATTGCTTCAACTTTTCTCTATTCCTTCCACTTCCATCTTGGCCTAAGTACATATGTCTTTTTCCTGGACTGCCTCAGGATTCCCTGCCCACTGCTCCCCTCCTTGCACATACTCTTTTCCTTCTCCATGCCATTCTCCACACTGCTGCCAAAATGACCTTTAAAAGATACAAATCTGATCATCCATCTGTCTCTCTTCTAGCACCACCGCTGCTCTCCTCCACACCAAAATACTGTGAGAATAAAATCGAAAATCCTTAACATAGGCCATAAATCCCTGCAGGATCTGGCCCTTCCTTGTCTCTATGCCACGCTACCCTGGGCTTCTACTACTATCAGTGATTTCTTCAATTCAACACCACTGTGTTTCTTCTTACCTTAAAGTTCTAACAGGTTTTTTCCTTTACCTGGGGTGCCTCACTCCCTGAAAGAAGCCCTCTCTGAAGTCCAGCTTAAAAACAGACTCTCCATCATAAGCTCTCATAGCACCATACACTTTTTCCTTTATGTAAGGAGAGAAATTTTCACAGTTTCTAATTGGATATTTGCAGGATTATTTTGTTGCTGTTTTCTCCACCAGACTCTAGGCATATAATTTGCTTACTGTAGAAATCTGAGCATCTAGTGTACCATGTTCAACTGCACAGTGGGTATGAATCAATGAAAGAGCAAGAGGTTCATGGTCTGGTGGGGAAGAGAGGCAGATATACCAGTAACTAAATAACGAAGCAGAATGAGCATTGCGGATGCTATGATAGAAGTACGAACAAAGGACTCTTAGAATAGAGAGGAGGGAGGGATTAATTTCCCTTGATAAGATCTAGGAAGGAGCGGCCACCATGTATAATTACCAAATTGTAGTTTCTGATGGTGAGTTTTCATATTTATTTCTTTTCCTCTTTTTTTGGTCTTTTTCTAATAGTCTGATTCAACTAAAAAAAACCCTGTTATAAAGTATGAAAGCTTGACTCAGATTTTATTTCAGCTCTATGTAATAATTTCTGTTTTAACTCGTAATTTAATACAGGTGAAAAATCTAAATTTTTATGATGTTGTTCTGGATTTTATATTAATGGATTCCTTTGAAGATTTAGAAAACCCACCTACATCCATACAGAATGTAGTAAATAATCGCTGGCTAAACTCTTCCTTCAAAGAAACGGTAAGTGATGGTTTACCTTTCTTAGCCATTTTTAACTGGGATTTTAAAATGGGAAGATTAATAAGATTTACATACACACCTGCCTGTGAACTGACTAGTGTGGAAGCTGAGTTCAGCCTTTGGTATTGGGGTCAGAAGTGTATACACCTTCAGATAAAATTCTCTTTCTTGGCCCTTGATCCAGTCCCAGCCTTGACCTGGAGGACCCAATATTTCGCCAGGTCTCTAAAGAAACTCAGGCTTCAGACTAGTTCAGGCCTAACAAAATATTGCCTATAACTGAAATGGCTGAATGATTAAACTGAAATATAGCAGTTATAGTTTTTAAAAAGTGACTATGTATCTTTAATAGGAAAATATGGAGATTCATTTTCTCAAATTCTGTCAAAACTTGGAGAAAATCAGGCATGTGCAAAAATAAAACAAGTTTAAACTATATTCTATATTTTAAATGTTTTCTGTTTCTGTTGTTTTTTGACTCAAATCTCTGTTTGAAATTTGTTTTTGTTGAGATTTAAGTGTGTACCTGGAAAGAAGGTGGGGTGGATATCATGTTTGATGATGAAGTTTGAATGCCTTTAAAAAATGTTCCAAATGGCAATTTCACAATTATTTTGGAACTTCTTGATATTAAATTTTAAAGCATTTTTAATAGATCTACCTTTTCCTCAATTAAGTATGTTTTAATTATTAAAAGTACATGTTCTTAATTGCTTTTTTTTTTTTTTTATATTCCTCCCTGTGGTCCAAACATGTTATTCATTTCTGTAATTGATTTGGTAAAGTGACCTTCATCAAAGTTGGGTCATGCCAGAGCAGGGTCAGGTTTCTTCAGGATCCGCTGGGTGCTTTTGCTCTGTCATGGTTATATATCTTAGTTTTTCATTTGAATAAAACTTTTAGCTCTGCCCACAAATATTCCAGCGGTACTATCTTTGAAGGAAAAAAATATTGCTTTGTCTTTATTATTACATATTAGAACATTTATTTCTGTATGTGCATCTATATACACATGTTTTCACTTTTTTCCCTTGGGAACAGAATTTAAGAACGCTGAGAACTGAATTTTAGTTATTAAGCTCCTTGGTAGCAGAGTTCAACCTTTTTCCTTCAGTGGCTTTGTATTTAATTTTAAAATTTATAAAAATGAAATACCTTTTAAGGAACCTGGACTAGTTTTTATTAGTAGTTAATGTTTTAAACTTTTTAGACCCCTAAACTGTGAATTTCTAATAAAAACCACTCTTTTTTAAATGGAAACATTTAGGTAGCTGTAAATTTAAATCCTGTTTTTCTCCCCTGCATATATTTAGGCTGTAGCTTCAAGTTGTTGGTCAGTGCTGAAACAGAAAAGGCAACAGATGAAGGTAAAATGTATTATGCCCTGGACTCCTATGTTAAATAATTTGAGGATCCTGTCAGAGAAACCTCTGAGTCAGTTCTCATGTGGGGATGGCAGCTGATAAGAGGGACTGTTCCTCAAGCTAGATGAGTCACTTACTGGTAGTGGGTTGGCTTCTTTTTAAATGCCTTCTCCCTCTTCCTTAGTATTCTATGTAGTTCAGTATAGCAAGTACTGAGGCATGCATGGTATTTCAACTAAGTGGGAAAGGGTTTAGGGTTGGAAACAGCTGATAGAGTTTTTGTTTTTTGTCTTTTCTCAATGACAGTTAAATTTTTAAAAGCTCTTTAATATGGTAGATTCCACTTCATGTAATCCAACTGAGAAATAAAGATTTGATTCTAATAGCTATTTTAATTCAATTCAAGCCCCTACCAAAAACAGTATCAAAGCTTATATCCTTCCTCCATGCTTCACACCTTATAACCCATCTCACCCATATGCTCCTAGTGTTAAAGGGCCTGGACTCTGAAGTGAGACTGCCTGGGTCAAATGCCGCTTACTAGCTATGTGACCTTGGGCAAGTTGCTCTCTATGCCTCAGTTTCCTCATCTCATAAAAAAAGTATAGAAATAGTATCTACTTCATAAGGTTTTTTTGAAGATTCAGTGTAAAGTGTTTAGAACAGGGTTTGACACAGTGCATTGTGCAAGTGTTGGCTATTACTACATTATTATTTTTCTAAGGACCTATAGTGTTTTATCATATCCATATTTTTTTTAATCTGATACTTATAATTTTGAGACAGTTTTACCAAGTACATTGATTCCAAATTATAGTCCTCATAGCATCTTCAGAAAGCACTATTAGAAATAATTCCAGTAATTCTTATTTAAAATGATTCTGGAGACCCTATATTTTAAACAAGTTCCCTTAATGATGATTATAAACTCTAATGTTTGAGAACTACTGGTTTAGAACCTGAGAACAGACTTGTAGACTTGGGTTTGATTCTCACACTAGCTAGCATGATCATAGCAAGTTACTGACCATCACCTGACCTTTAGTTTTCCCATTTGTGAAATGGAGTTAATGCCTACTTTACAGGACTGCTATTAATGTAAGGATGAAAGGAGATAACAATCTTAATGTAAACAGAAAGGTAAACATAAAAAAGAGTTTAATAAGTGATACTTCCCATAAGAATCATATTGTTATTAATATATTTAACTTTATTTCCTATTTCTTAGAATAAAGAATGTGCCTTAGTCTATTCTTCTTTCTGTATCTACAGATACAGATGTCTCACATCCTGGGGACCTATTTCCTATACCTGGAATGCCAGACTCCCTCTGTACTTAAATAAATCTTACCTACAGTTGAGCACATTATTCCTAGCTGAAGTATGTCCTTCTACTTCAGTTCACACTAACTTCCCACTTCTCTGAACTCCTGATACACTTTGAGTCGTATGGGATTTATAATTTTAATATTTAAAAAAAATTTTTTTTCTTCCTAAAATTTTATTGGGGGAAAACTACAACTGTACTCCTCGGTAAATTCACTGTAAATTTTTAAATTATTTTTTAGAGACAGGGTCATGCTCTGTCACCCAGGCTAGAGTACAGTGGTACATCATACCTCACTGCAGCCTCAAACTCCTGGGCTCAAGCAGTCCTCCTACCTTAGCCTCCCAAGTAGCTGGGACTACAGGTGTGCATTACTAGGCCTGGCTATTTTTTTTTAAGAGACAGGGTCTCACTATGTTGTCCAGGCTGGTCTCAAACTCCTGTCCTCAAGCACTCTTCCTGCCTCAGCCTCCTAAGTCTCTGGGACTACAGGCATGAGCCATGGCACCCGGCTTAGAATTTTAATGGATGTAGAACATATCTTAGACTAGAATAACTTCAGTACATCCCTGATAACTTTTTGGCCTTCACTAACTAGCTATGTGTGATTTAGAGCAGGTTATTTAACCCTTCTCAAGTATCATTTTTTACATGCATGAAATGATGTTAACATGACATACTTTTGCAGGAATGTTTTAGTCAATTAAATAGAACCTAGCACATTGTCTGGAATATAATGGGTACTCATTAAATGGTAACTGCTGCTATCTTATTTTTTAAAATTTTTTTGTAGAGATGAGATCTTGCTATGTTGTCCAAGTTGGTCTCAAACTCCTAGCCTCAAGCAATCCTCGCACCTCAACCTCCCAAAGTGCTAGAATTATGGTCATGCGCCATTGTTCCTAGCCATCTTATGTTGTTTTTTTGACACAGAGTCTCATTCTGTTGCCCGGGCTAGAATGCTGTGGCATCAGCCTAGCTTATCAGCAACCTCAAACTCTTGGGCTCAAGCAATCCTTCTGCCTCAGCCTCCCAAGTAGCTGGGACTACAGACATGCACCACCATGCCTGGCTAATTTTTTCTATATATATTTTTAGTTGGCCAATTAATTTCTATTTTTAGTAGAGACGGGGTCTCGCTCTTCCTCAGGCTGGTTTCGAACTCCTGACCTTGAGCGATCCACCTGCCTTGGCCTCCCAGAGTGCTAGGATTACAGGTGTGAGCCACCACACCCAGCCATCATCCTATGTTTTTTAAAATGAGGTTTGGAAGTTTCTGTTGGAGACTGTAGAATAGAAAATCAGTCCTCCAAGAGACAGAATTTTAAGGCATAGTTTTCCCCAGTCAATGCTGCATAACAAATCCCACTGGGTGTTATTTAACAAGGGAAATCTATAAAGTTAATAATAAACACAACTATCTGTACTCATATTTCACAAGAAGAGGCAATTACACAATTAAATAATTAAATAATATCAGGTTCCTAACTAAAGGTTAGGATTCTAGTAAGAATAATTTAGTGTTTAATCAATTTAAAATCATTTTAGTCTTTTTCAGTTGATACAATTATGTGATTGAGTGGGGCTTTTAAACAGCTGAAACTATGGTGTTCCTAATAATCCTAAAAATTACATGGCTAAGGAACACTGTAGCATTTGTATTAGTGCTTGGTTACAACACTGACAGGATTGCTTTTTTTAATGAAGTATTTTTATGAGGTGAAGATGCCTTTTAAGAGGAATAATGTTTCTCAGCACATCTGAAACTGTTTGCTAGGATATGAAATCTACATAAAACATTCCATGACTCTAAAAGTTATTTGTAAGTTTATTAACTTTCTTAATTGACCCTTGGTCTGCCCTCAAAAAGAGCTGGTCATATAATGGATAGCAATTGCAGTTTCTCTACTTGAGAAAGCAAAAACAAGAAGGTAAAAGTAACTTGATTCTCCTTTACTTCCCAATAGATCACAGATGGATTTTTTGCCCATTTTTATGCGATTTGTGAACACATCAGCCCAGTCCTAGCCTGGGGCTTTCTGGGTCCTAGAAATTCTCTCTATGATTTATGTTGCTTCTTTAAGGTATGTTCAGTCATTGAATCATTTCTTTTTTTTCCTAAATCAAAAAGCAGGTAAGGTTTTATTCTTTTGTTTTTGCTTTTGTATTAATAGAAGAAATAATATTATTTAAAAGTAAAATTATAAAAGTCATCTAAATTCAGTGTTTAAATGCCAGTATTAGTGGCATTTTATAATACCACTGTCATTATAGTGGACCAGTTTTTATAGATTTTGTGCTTTGTTCTGGGATAGACGCAACAAGTCCATTGGCCATATCAATTCCTTATGCAGTGGACACACGGTCTTGTAGGATATTGCCATGTTACAGTCAAATTGGTATAATCAGTTTGTTCTTCATTTCTGGGTACTTTACAATTTAAAAATAAACAATATCTGTATTGCACATATGGTAATATAGAATAATGTTTTGGGTAAAGATAACATGAATGATAAAATCCAAGTTGTGAGAAATAGCATGGGAGTTTAAAGTTGTATCCCAATGTCAGCAGTTTAAGTTTGCCAAAACACAAATTACAGCTCATTGCAGAATTTTCTGTCTGGCAAAGTGCCCAGGAAAATCTCTGTATTTAATAGTCTTGAGTTTAGGCTGAATTTCAGGAATAAATAAAAGTAAACATAATTATGAATTTGAAAGTTCTGAATGTTTGAAAGTTTATGTGTTTAGTATACCATTAATTATAAAAATTATATTTTTATATTTATGTGCTGTTAATGTATTAGTATTTATGTAAATGGTTTAGGAAATATTTATTTTACTGTCATTCAGAACTCACTGATTTTTGACTAGTGTCCTTGACCACCCAAATGTAAGGTATGTGTTTTAGTGGAAAGACTTGAGGCTAAGAATTAAGTCTGTCATTGGTGAATATTCTTACTTGGAGCCAGTCATTCTTTGGTCTTCCATTTCGTCATCTGTACAATGAGGGGGCTTTGCAGGTTGATAGCCATTTGCTAATTGACCCTTCCATGTGTAAAATCTAGTGAATCAGTGAAGAGTGCCTTCCTAGTACTTCTTAACATTTGGTTTCTGGAGGATAGAAATGAAATATTCCTGTCTTTTACTCTTTGGAATTACTTTTTTCCCATTCTGAAGATATAATAGCTAAGACTTAATACTTAGTAGTATACAACTTGCTCAAAATGGGTTTTAGTGTATTAACTTACTGAAATGAAATATCCTTCAGGATCTCCCATTGTTTTGAGATCTGAAATTATTTTTATTTTACATGTGCCTTGAGGTTTTATTTGTACAGAAAAATGTACATTTAAAAATTATAATTTATAATTATTGAAATAGTTTATTCCTCTGCCTTAAAGTAGAACCTGTTCTTAGACATAATAACGTTGAAGGGAAAGGACCAAAAATAGCTCCTTACATTTATGCAGTGCTTTGGGCTTACCAGCACTTATCATAACATTATCTTTTTTAACCATCACATCAGCTCTGAATAGTAAGTAGGATGAGTGGTTTTATCTCTTTATTTTACAGAAAAAGAAAGTGAGATCTCCAAAAGATTAAATCATTTATTCATAGTCTCTTTTACAATGAGGCATAAAATGCACTGGAACTCAGGTCTTCTGACTCCTGATTCAATGCGTTTTACAGTATTAGTAACTCTTCATATTTAATAGAATTTTAGTCTAATAAATGCCAATTTGCTTTGTGTTCATTTTCCAGAATCAAGTTCTTTTCTTTCTCAAAGACATTTTTGACTTCGAGAAGGTGCGCTATTCAAGTATAGAGACTTTGGCCGAAGACCTCATGCAGTTGCTCATGCGCCGCACTGAACTGTTAATGGCCTATCTTGGAGCAGATGCCCTGAGGCATACAAGTAGTTGTATAAGTAGTCATGGTCATGTTGTGTCCAGTGGGCTGTTGGAAGCCAAAGTGCAATAAGTATCGAGAGAATCATACAATTTGAGTGTGCTAGGAAATATTTTAAGGTAACTATTGATTTTGCATATATTACAAAATCAACAGAATTGGTGGGTGTGGACTCAGGGAGGAAAAAAAAATCTAGTAAAAAATGAGTGACTGTACTGTGCTTATACAGAAATTAGTCTGTCTTTGAATTCCCGTGTGGTGTATCCAGAGTGGCTTTTTACAATCTTTAGGTAATAATTTAATTTATGAAATGTTATGATTTTACAGGATTATTGCTTGAATTGAACCCAGTACTTAGTAGTTAATTGATTTGTTGTCTTGAAGCTGTCAGAAATGTTCAGTGTCATTCTCAAAAGCTGTTTTTATGCTTTGCACCTTGAAAATACACACTTTAGCCAAGACGTTTGTGGTCCACACGTGCAAGAATATATTATTCCTAGTGTCAACATATTTAACTTTGCCTGAAAATATATTTTTAATTATAAAGTTATTCACTTGTTTATCAAGTTTAGGCAGTAATGGTGTTTAATATGTACTGCTTACATTATTGCTTGTGCATTTGCTTATGTATTTGCATCAAAGACATTGTAATCACTGAGTATTGTTACAAAACATTTAAATGAATTGACATTGAGAAGTTTACAGTTTATAACTTTATATTATAATAACTATAGTTTCCAAAATATATTACTGTTGGTCCTGTAAGTTACAATAGAGAGATTGAAGAACTTTTGTTTATCTCTTGATAAATTAGAGCATTTTTCCTTGAATGAATACTGATTTAAAAGATAACACTTATTAACTAAGAAAAGCATTTAAGAATTTACCTTTCTTATATGTAATTTTGAGACTTTCTTCCAACATCTGAAGGTATTAAACTTGGTACAGTAAAATAATTTCTTTCTCCTTTTACAAAACTGGCTTTTAGTTATTCCCCAGAGAACTCAGTATACTAAGAATTTGTCATATTCTCATATTTTAAAAATATTTATACTTTGAATCTTAGTGAGGTTTTGCAGAATGGTTTTTTTCTTCTCCTGAATATAGAACAAAAATATTTTTAATGATAATGGAAGTATATTTCATGTCTGTTATGATAAATACATGAACAAATGGGTTGTTGTTATGAGTAAGGCCTTTCTATAGAGTATAAGATACTTTCAGAATTGCATTAATTTATTCCTGAATCCATATACCACTTATTTGGAGTGGCTGGTTGGGTATATCAATGGTTAGATTTGTTGATTTTGCTTCTAAAGTGTGCTTTATTTATTTTAGGAGTGAGTTACACAGAAGGACCTAAAATGCATTTTTTACAAGTGCATTTGTAGATTAAAGTGCCTAGTTTCTGATTAATGAATAGAAAATGAAGTGTGAAAAAAACCATAATCTTTTAAATTTATGTATGTGCCACCTTTATGTAAATTAATTACAAAATAGGAAATTCAGAATCTTCATGCTGTTTTGCATGTACTGCGTAGGTTATAGCATTAAACGTACAAAATATTGCTATAACTGCTTTTGAGTATGTAGCTCCTTGACTTTTCTTACATAGATTCTTAATTTAATAATTACCTAATCATAATTCTTATCATTGATGGAGGAGTATGATTAGAAGTATGAAAACTAAAAATTCCATTATGTATTGTTTTACTTTTTATTTAATATTATGTTTTTTCCCTTGTTGTTGAGGCATCACTGGCCTTGAATGAAGCACACACATGTACGTGTGCATGTACACAAATTCCCATTACCATGCAGGGAGACAGTGATTGCTTATATTAATTTACCCATTTGAAGGCTAAATGTTTTAAGCTGTGATTTTATAGGCAAAGGTATAAGTAGACTTAATTATTTTTTTGAGAAGGATGTTGTTTGAAATCAATTTTGAAGAATTGCACTATTTAATAATGCTGCTACAACATATGATAACTCTAGGGAATTTATTTTATCAGATATGATGAATGACTTTCTAGAAGGTATCTTTTTTTCTCTTTTACATTTCATCTTCTTTTTAAAAAGGTGCTCATATTGAGGAAGTTGGCTTGTAAATTCAGTGCTTTAGTTTGATTGGTTTCAGGTCTGTTCAATAGCTACTACTTTAGAAAGATGCTTTCTTTGTGGCCTTTCACAAAAGAGAAGAAGAGTGACCAAATAGAGTTTCAGGGCAATAAGTATAGGAAAAACCTCTCTATTGTAAGAGAAGAGACTTGAACTTTTAAAGGAAACATCTTCCTAAAAAGAATGTTTCTGACTGCAGAAGGGTATTTAAGACATACATACCAGTTTCCATTTGCCTTAAAATTGGGTAAAACAGCAAAAGCAATGTTTTAAAAAATAAATAATGATTAAACTAGTTTAGAGCCTTTTAGGGTAAAACCCTGTTTAACACTTACTAATGGTAGTATTATCATAAAATTGCCATTGCTACTGTGAGCCCTCCATCCACTTCCATATGTAAGCTATAAGAGAGCCTTGAATTAGTCCTGAGAAAATGGCTTTTTTCCTCTTTTTTTCAGAAAAAAAGATATAAATGTTCAGGTGATTTATATTTGGTATTTCTTTTTGTATTTTGGTTTCTCTATATTTTTATTCAACTAAAAGGGTAATTATTTCTTCTTAAAAGTTAATATGTTTATTAAATGTCAAAATGGCATTATTTTTTTAAAAAGAAGTTTTCCATACTGTTACAGTAAGCTCCAAAGAACTTTCTTTCTCTTTCTCATCAAGTAATATTCTTTACTTACATCTATTTAATATGATCCTATTAATTTGTTAAATTAACTGATTTTATGAAAATATTTACAGATGTTTTCTTGCCTTAAGATGTAACATTTTCTAGGTAAATAATTTCAAAAAGAATGATTATTTGCATTACAAAAGAATTCTTCCTTCATTTGTCATTGTTGTAAGCCTAGAAGATAGGAATACCAAAGTAACATTTAGTGTATTTCTCTGTGACCTTTTATAATCAGAAATTTTAAATTATGTGTATAACCCATTTGCTTTTATTTTAATGTGAACATGTATTCAGAAATCATTTGATGTAAATTTCAAAGTGATTATAAGAATTAGGCTGAATTCAAATCTTTTGGTTTTTTGCTTGGATTAATGAGATTAAGAAATATGTATGTGAGAATTAAGAATTTATATACTCTGTGATTAATGGAAATAAGGACATCCTTACTTTGTTCTTAGTGATTATATTACATTATTATTTTGTTTAGTTTGAGAACAACCATGTGTTAGCTTCACTTGGCTGATACCAGTAAATGTTTCTATTTCCTAAATGTAAGAACTGCACTCATTACTTTGTAGAAAAGTAAAACACTACAGTAGCAGAAAAAAATAGCACTCGGTTCTAGCCAAAATAAGCACTGTAACATGGATGTATTTCTATTATTGCCAAATAAAAAAGTGATGGTACATCTTACTGATGTATGGAATATTTTAAACAAAGTTTATATATAATTACGAGGTCACACCTGTCTCATCCAACCCTACCTTATGCGAGCGTTTAGTCTCCATAAGACCACACAGATAGGCACAGAGAACACGACAACCAAAGAGGCATTGGAATCGAATACAAAAGGTTATCTTTGTGTACTAACATGAGGAAAAAGATAGTTTTGTGACACATAAAGTGAAAGTACTTGTGTTTTAAGTAAAGTGTTTTGGTGAATAATGCCTTTAAGCATGACATAAATTTACCATATTGATGGTGTAAACCTACCTTCCCATTCACTTTTTCAGTAGGGTTCAGATATATTTAATCAAGGAGAGGGATACTTTCTGGACACTGCTGTAGTCACCACATGTGGAAAGGGTTCACCTGGACATAAAAACAGTATTCTTAGTTTGGGACTTAATAAGTTTATTTTAGAATAATTAAATATTATAGACAAATGTATATAGTTGTATTTTTAAAAATTATTAAACACATAAACTGAAATATATTAATGAGCAAATCATGCCAACATAAGGTGAATCTTTTCCTAGGTAGGATGGAATGGAAAACTAGATCAGCATCTTAATCTCATCTCTGTTTTCTTTGTCATTATTTGCTGTACTCTGTTGTCTCATGCATCTTCTTTGATCCCACTATCGGAACTTAATGTTTTACACTTTCAACGTCTCTCTGTGAGTTCTTATGTATGTCCTATTGTTGCACTATTTTGTAGAGCTTTTCTGGAAATCTTTATAAACTCACTTGATGTGCTTATGCTGCTTTTGACTTCTGATTTTTCTGCACTGTTTCTTCCCATGCCCTCTGTTCTCTGATACTTTACCCTGCCACTTCTTCCTCCTTGATCTCTTTCTCTCTTTATGCTACTGACATCTTTGATCAGATTGCACAAGCTCTTTTGTCTGCTCAAGTTCTTTCTTTGGCTTTTCTACATCTCAACAGTGAAAACCCTACAGTTACCTTCATCATCTGGGCAGGGAAGGACTAGATTCCAGTACAGAAAAGAAAAGGAAAAAAAGAAAGCAAATCTTCCTTCTATGACACTTTTTTATTCTCTACTTAAAAGCCACAGCAAAGCAACTGGTACATCAAATATCACCTCAACATCTCAACAGTTTACTTTTAACTATCTCATGTGTCACAGAAGCCTCTCACAAAGTACATTTATATATAGGAAATCATAGAACTTTTATAATTTGCTATGTTTGAAATGACATAGTATTTAAATATAGAGAAGCACTTTGATTTTAAAGCAGTTAAAATATAGGACTTCCAGAACTTTGTTAATTCTTATTTAATATTCTGTGTAAGAGAATGGTCCCAAGAACTTCAAAAATGACCAGGTGGCCAGGCGCGGTGGCTCACACCTATAATCCTAGCACTCTGGGAGGCCAAGGCAGGAGATCGCTCAAGGTCAGGAGTTTAAGACCAGCCTAAGCAAAAGCAAGACCCCGTCTCTACTAAAAATAGAAAGAAATTAATTGGCCAACTAAAAATATATAGAAAAAATTAGCTGGGCATAGTGGCGCATGCCTGTAGTCCTAGCTACTCGGGAGGCTGAGGCAGGAGGATTGCTTGAGCCCAGGAGTTTGAGGTTGCTGTGAGCTGGGCTGACGCCATGGCACTCACTCTAGCCCGGGCAACAGAGCAGGACTCTGTCTCAAAAAAAAAAAAAAAAAAAAAAAAATAGCATTAGCTTTTATAATAACTACAACTTTCTTTTTACTTTTATATTTCTTCATTTTTGTAATGTTTATGTAACTTCAAAAACATGCAACTGATATAATCAAATTTAGAACAAACCTT
>CAUYRT010061200.1:0-38661 GCA_963574885.1 Lepilemur ruficaudatus
TGCCCAGCCCAGAGACACAGGGCTGAGTCAGGCTCAAGGAGCCCGCAGTCTGGAGCAAGGTGGCACGGCCGATCCACGCGAGGCTGAATGCGTAAGGGATAAGGGTAGTAGGCCCCGGACAGTCCTTGCCTCCTGCAAGTCGCTTCAGAGGCAGTGGCAGCTTCTGGGGGCCCTAGGACTTCTGGCCTTGCACCCTCTGGGCCTCCCTGCCACTATCCTGGCCTTTGCAGGCAAACAGGCGGGATTAGCATCCTCTGGGAAGTCCTGGCAGGGTCTGGGCCTTGGCCAGGTTCCAGCCTGGCCGGCCAGAGGGTCAAAGACAGCTGGAGCAGGGCTCCGAATGCCCTTCCTGGTTCCTGCCACGTCACCTCAGTTTCTCTCCCCATTCCTCCCCCGTCATACAGGCTCCTTTCTCCCCACCCTGCCACCACCAGGATGCTTCCCACCCACACACTCCGCCTGTTCCTCATGTCCGGGGCCAGCTCCCCCCTGCACCCTGGCTTTCATGCTGCCTCATTCTGGACCGCCCCCAGGTCCCCTCCCCCAGGAACCTGCACTCGCGCCCCTCCAAGCTCCCCAGCCTGCAGTCCTGGGCAGGCTGCCTGTTCTCCCAAAGTGCTCTACTGCGTTCTGTGGTCGCAGGCACTGCCCCTTCTCACACGGCCCCAGTCTCCTCATCCGAGAAATAGGAGGGGTCAGATACAAACCTCTCCCGTGGTGGGAAAAGCTGTACTTTGGAGTCAGATGGAGACGAATCCACTCAGTTCCTTAACTTTCATGAGCCTCAGTTTCCTCATCTGTAAAATGGGGTCTTATAAAAACAGACAACACAGACTGAGGTGAGGCTTGAGGGAGGACGCAGGCCGTGCCGGCATCCATTGCCATCCCTGGCACAGGCCCTTCTGGCTGCACTGGACTCTGGTTCCTACTTCTCAGTGGATTCCTACGTCTGACCAGCGGCCGGTTATCAAATGTTCTCCTTCCTCTGCCCAGAAGCCAGCCCCAACAGTGAGGGGGCGCAGGGGTGTAGTGGGCTGGGGTCCTGAGCTGCCCCGGTCCATAGACGCCATCCCGGGCCTGGGAGAAGCGCGGCTGGCACCATCCGTGAGGCACCACAGTGGCGCCGTGTGGAGGAGGGCCTGTGTGCCCGTCTCTGCCTGGGAGGTGGAGACGCCATGAGGGTGACCAAGCCAGGGCACCAGGGAGCCCAGGGCATGGTGAGTGGCCCCAGTCAGGCTCGACAGCAAGGTGGATCAGGGAGGCGGGCGATGAGCCCTAGGGTTCCAGTGTCCTGCAGGGACCCCTGAGCTGAGGGACTGGGGACCTGCAGGTCGTGTGGTACACCCAGGACAGGGGCCACGTAGGCTCTACCCTGGGGGGCTTGGCCTCGTGGGATGGCATTGCGACCTTCTTCAACTCCTCTGCCAGGGATACCCAGGTGAGTAATGGTCTCCTGCCCACCTGCCCCCCCACGCCCTCAGCCTCCTCCCGTGCCCATAGCTCAGCCTGATTGTCACCCCCATGCAGAACAGCCCTGTCATCCAAGTGCTGGACAGTGATGGGCATGCCCCCTATGAGCAGCTCGGCTAAGGCCTGTCAGGACTGCCCCCCATTCCTGGGCCAGAGGGGCTGCAGCAGGGAGCTGGCCCCTCCTGGAGCTGTCACCCCACCCCTGCTGGCCTCTCTCTCTGAGCGGGTAACTGTTGCCCTGGGACTCCCACTCAATCTCAGCTGTGCGCCTGGGGCCCCAGGCCCAGACTTTGCTCCCTGTCCCTGGGAACCAGGAACCACCCCAACAGCCCAGGGAAATGACACAGGCTGGGGCCTGCGATAAGTGTGTCTACCCCATTATCTCATCTCACCCCCGACACCTTTGACAAGGGGGAAGTACTAGTCCCCATTTACAGGTAATGACATTGGGGCAGAAAGGCGAGGTGACAGGCCCGAGGTCACACGGCTGTGTGCAGAGCTGAAATCCAGCCCAGACTTGCCTGTGGAGGATCCACGCCCTTCCCCGCACCAGCTGCTCCTTCCCTTCCCCAGATGACGTGGCTTCTGTCCCTCCCCGGCCTCCAGTAGCCGGGCGGGCTTGTCCGTGTCTCTCAGCAAACCTCCCTCAGCCCGTGACAATCAGACTAATGGCTGGCGTTTGTGGCGCCGAGCTTGCCGTAGGCCGGGCCAGCGCCAGGCCCTTCGCAGGCACTCTCTCAGTTACCCTTGTCACACCGTTACGAGCTGCTTTCAATTCTCGTTTCAGTTCTCGTCCTCGTTTTGAAGACAGGAGCACTGGGGTTCGGGAGGATGAGGTAACTAGCCAAGGTCACGCAGCTCGGAGTGCGAGCCCAGGTGGCCGCTCTGTGCTGCCTCCCTCTGGGCTGAGGGTAGCGAGGCCAGGAGCTCTGTCAGGAGACCCTGCAGTGTCACAGTGTCTGTGAGTCCGTGGCCATGGGCCCCGAGACAGGGCTCCACACTCTTCTAGCTCCCCAGAGCCTGCTGCTCCGCCCCGTGGGGAAGGTGGGCTGTCACATTGTCCTTGGCCACTAGGACACGTCCCATGTCATCTGCCCTGAGTCTGTCCTGCCACAGTCTGAGCTGCTGGCAGCAGGAAGAGGAGAGAAAAGCTTCAGTCAGAGGCATGGGGACTTGGAGTTGAGGGGAAGGGGTGACATGGTGGGTCGGGGGTTGGGGGCAGACACCTGCTGTTGATCCAGGCCTCTGTCCCCCTGGGGAAGCATCGCAGGGAGGCCCCTGCCCCTTCCTCTGTAAACTCCAGGTTCCAACATTCTGCCAGGCGGGCTTGCTCCCCTGCCCTTCTCTCTCCTGCCAAGAGAGCAGACGACAGCAAGAAAGACTCAAGCTAAACAACAGGGACATGTCCCATACCAGCTCACCCCTTCCCCACGGCAGTGCCACCCCCAGTGGGGAAGCACTGGGCAGAGTGACTTCTAGGACTTCCCTCACTGGCCAGGCCTCAGGTTCTGTGTGACCCGGCTCCCGCCCACAGGGACGGAGCGAGCTGGGTGCTGGGCTCCTGTCATCAGGACTTCCAGAACTGGCCACACCCCTTCAGAGTGAGGATCACCTACTGGCGACAGAGGCTGCGTTTGAGTGGCCCCTCCTGCCCTTGGGGTCCTCCAGGTGGGGAGTGCAGAATACAGGGCCCCGGTGACAGAGCTGCTGCCTGTGAGTGCCCACAGCCCCAACAGACTGGCGCCTGGACACCACGCAGGGTCCCTGGCACACGACAGTCAACACCCACCTGGGCTCCTCCCCCTCCACAGACTCCTAACACTCACACACAGCACATGCACGTAGGGGCCAACATGAGACCAGGTGTACAGGTCACCTCCGTGCCATTCTGACACCGAGCCCTGTGGCCCTCTGCCCTGCAAGCAGCCCGTGAGTCAGAGGCGAGGACGATGCCCCGCTGCTGGGGTCGGGGGAGCGGAGGGGGCTCACTCCCTCCACGCCCATCAGGTGTCCTTGAACAGCGGCCTCACGCCCAGCAATGCAGATGAGGTCTGTGTGGATGTGGGGCTCCTGCTTTTGGTCCCTGGAGGTTTCTTTGGAGTCTCAGCAGCCACCAGCACACTGGCATGTGAGGGTCCCACTGAGCAGGTAAGAGCAGAGTGGGGACTAATGCATCCTCCCGAGCACACCTTCCCAAAAGCACTGGCTGCTTTTGGCTTCCCAAAAGCCACTTCCTCGCCATGCAACCTCAAGTCATGAGTCCTCTCTGGGGCTCTGTGACCTTCGGGAGAAGTCATGTCTGCCTTGAGACTTGGAAGTCTCAAATGGGATAGAACAAGAGATGCTTGTATTCCGGTGTTGGCCCCATAAGTGCCCCTAGGTGGGAGCTGTGGGGCAAGTAGAAGAGGGACAGCCACGAGGAATATTTAGGGAAATGGAGCAAAGAGGGGTGATGCAATAGAGAGCCATGCAGGGTCCTGTAGGTGGACAGCAGGGGAGTGGGAGTCTTTAAATGCCAGGACTTTAGTCTTTAGACTATGGGTACTAGGGAGCCATGGAAGGTTTCGGAGGTAGAGAGTGACATGGTCAGAGCCACACCAGGGAGGCAGCCACTGTGAGGTTGCCTCTGCCAGTAGCATCTGTGCTCTGGGGCCTGAGGGTGTTACTTACATTGCTATCAGGGCTCTGGCCCAGGGTGTTTTGTGATTGTCCAGTTTTCTCACTCCTGGGGGCCCACCTCTGCTGAGTGTGAGGTTCAACCCTCACAGCCAATCCACCCCTCTACTCGTCTGCCCCCCACAGCCGTCCTGTGACGTGAGCAAGACAAGGGCCTGAGAGTTGCTTCCCTGGGGTGCCATGGGGGCTGGGGTGAGGGCCAAGGGAGGGGCTCTGGGTGAAGTGGTCATATTTCTTCTCCATCCACTCCCTTCCAGGTGACCATGACGTCCTGTCCTTCAGTCTGAGTGAGCCGAGCCCAGAGATGATGCCAGCCCTGGCCACCTGAGAGAGGCCAGCCAGGGACCCTTCCCTCAACTGTGTCATAGTGCTCTCAGAACTGCCATTCCAGCCCTCCTGCCACCTGTCCTCTGAGCTCCGCACAGGCCCAGCCTCGTGTTGGGCAGTGCTGGGGCCAGGCCCTGTCCTCAAGGCCTCCCAGGCTGGCTGGGCCACCCTGTTACATCACAGGTCAGAGTGATCAGAGCTGGGTCTCAAAAGGTGCAGGTGGCCGTGGGAGCAGAGAGAGGGGGTCTGAACCAGCCGGGGGATCAGGGAAGGCTGCTTGGAGGAGATAAGCTTGAAGGACCAGAGGAGCAGCGTGCCAAGGCCCGAGGCCGCAGCGGAGGGAGGGATGTGGGGATCTGCACACTGCAGAGCTCAGGGGGCGGGAGCATACAGGGCTGGGTGGCTGAGCTGAGAGCTCTTCCCTGGCTGGGGTGCATGTTTGGTCAGGGAGGGTGACTGGCTTGTGAGGGAGCCTCTAGATCTCCCACGGATTTCAGGCTCCACTTTCTGTCTTCCTCCCGCAGCCTCCCCTTCTGCCTTCCCTGGAGATGGAGCAGCTTCGCCTGCAGAGGCAGCTGGAAGGGCTACAGGCAAGGCTGGCCCGGGCACCAGGGAGGACATAACTCCACAGCCAGACTCTGAAGCTCCAGGAGATAGTAGGGACCCAGGGAGTAGGCAGGTGAGACAGTGGCCCATCTGAGTCACAGGATCCTCTTCCCTTAGAACCAGCAGTCCTTTAACCAATGGGGAGATGGAGGCCTTATCTAAGTGGGACCTGGGGCCCAGGTGCTCTGTCCTAGCTCCACCTCCCAACCCGGATGCATTTTCCTGGGGAGGGTCTTGGGGGCAGCAGCCATACCTTCTGGCAACCTGCTCCAAGATGCCCCCCAGAGATAGGCTGTGTTGCCCCAGCCCAGCTGCCCAGCCTAGCTCTGCTCCAATCCCCAGGGGAAAGGCTCTCTGACCTGGAGGAGACGCTGGGCAGACACAGCCAGGTCCTGCAGGCTCTCCAGGATCTCTCCAAGCAGTTGGCCCAGGTTGACAGGCAGTGGAAGAAGCAGATGGGGGCCCCAGGCCAGGCCAGGCCTGAGGGAAGCTGGGTGAGTAGCCCTTCTGACATCCAAAGCTCCACCTGCAGGCTTGAAAGAGAAACAGGCGCTCTAGCCAGGAACCAGCCCCCCACCCGAGTTCTGGAGGGAAGAGGGGTGGGGTAAAATGCTGTAGGTCACGGGACAGGACAGGGCAGCATACAGGAGGGCATCTCTGCAAAAGCAAGTGCCCACAGAACCACAGGGCTGGAGCTGGGGAATGGAGATGCCAGGTATTTGGACTCGGGTCTGTAGATGAATGACAGAAATAGACTAGGTGCTAATTTACATGTAGCTTCACATGTGATATGCATACAGCTTGCTTAATGCTCAGTTGCATGAAAATCCTCATTTCAACCCCATTGCCAGCTGGCTCCTCCCCCAGGGAGTCCTACCTCAGGTCACGCCCAGCCCAGGGCCCTGAGAGCTAAACTCAGCCAGGGAGCTAGGCACTGGGCAGAGGGGGCCCGCAGCTCCTGCAGGCTTTGCTGGGCTCTGACAACTCGAGGTTTTAATCTGTGTCCTCAGGCCAGAGCAGCTTAGGCTGAGCTGGAGTGGGGAAGAGGGGGCAGTCCGCGCTCCAGGGCCAGGCCTCCCTGATCCTGCCTTCAGGCCCTGCACCCCTCCTGCCAGGTTCCATCGGCCCCAGGGAAAGGTGGCCACCTCTCCAGGTCACTCAGTGAGGCAGAGACCCAAGCACTGGGTGTTGACCAGCACTGGCCCAGCTTGGATGGTGCCCTGGGAGAAGAGGGCAGACAGGACTGGGCTAGGCCTGTGCCTCCTTCAGGGGACAGAGCCACTTTTAGAAAGGGGAGGAATTTTGAGAAAGCCCAGGGGTGGCCACTGTTGGGGGAAACAGTCACCTTTAGCAAGGTTTTAGGGAGGGAGCGGGAAGCAGAAACCCGATGGATGCGGGTCCGATAAGATCAGTGTGTTCAGAGTGAGGCGGCTCTGGTAATCTGGCAAGGCCTCCGAGAGGAGGATGCTGCAGCATCCCTGGGGAGGGTAGGCTCTGAGAAGACAGGGGCTGTGCCCTGGGCCCTAAACAAGAGGCTGGCCCTCCTGCAGGACTCTGCCAAAGTCGGTGCCCTGCTCCATGGACAGCGGACTCTGCTCCAGACCCTCCAAGAGATGAGGTCAGGGACAGGGTGAGGAGGGGGACCCGGGGACCCCCTGCACCTTGCTTTTCTGCCTGAAGTTCCTCCATTTGCCTTTCATTTCTTTTGTCATTTCCTGAGCACCCAGCACAAAACCTGGCAATTTGAAGGGCCGGGGGTGGAGGTAGGTCTGTTGAGTTGACTTGAATTTAACTGAGTCAAATTTAAAGTTTTGAAAGTCCTAGTTCAAAAGCAACTCTCTCTGGGAGAAGCCTAACATGAAGGCCCCCCTGAGACATTCCTGCCCCAAGGAGGGTTAGTAAATCTGAGCCTTCCTTCAGTAACAGCTCCTGGAAGGAGGGGACAATTTGATGGGGGTTCCTGGACGGTGCCCAGCCAAGATCAGGCCAGCTGGAGGAGGCGTTCCCTGACTTCGTTTTGCCCCTTTCAGCCTCCCAGCATCCACTCCAGGCCAGGCCTCTGGGGAGACTCACAGAGCCCTGAGGGTATGAGGAGCCCTGGGGATGCCTGGGAGGAGGAGGCTTCAGGCTGGCTGCTGTGCCTGAAGCCTAAAGCCCCCCCCCCCCCAACGCCAACGCAAACACACAAACACATCTAGAAGCCTGGGCTGGTCCGTGGGAAGAGGAAAAGGAGCTCAATCCCCTGGCGGCTGGAGCTGGAAGGTAGAGCCCAGGGCAGGCTGGGCTTGAGACCAACAGCTTTAGGGAGATCCCTACCTGAGCTAAAGTTGTCTCAGGATCTAGGAATAAGGTTTGAGGTGAAAAGACCAGCCCCCAGGAAGAGGCCCCATGGGTGATGCCT
Source organism: Lepilemur ruficaudatus (assembly GCA_963574885.1). Lineage (NCBI taxonomy): Eukaryota > Metazoa > Chordata > Mammalia > Primates > Lepilemuridae > Lepilemur > Lepilemur ruficaudatus. The sequence continues at coordinate 7,481 of CAUYRT010061200.1, forward strand.
GTTCCCCACCCATGTGCTGCCCCTGGGGATTATGGGAAATGATTAGGTGATTTGGGTGCAACCAGAAGGGGTAATGAGTCATCTCCTTTGGTTTCCACCCCCATTAGGAAGGCAGCAGCCCGCATGGCCTCAGAAGCCCGGGTCTACCTGCCTGTGGGTGCCGAGCATCATTTCTTAGAGCTGGACCAGATCCTGAGCCTCCTGCACAAGGACCTTCGGAGCCCAGCGGTGACAGGGAAGCAGCGGGCTGCATGTGGGCCCCATCCCTGAGGTCCAGGCTCAGCCACCCTTCTTCCAGCACTCCTGCAGCCCCCAGGCCCCTCCTGCTCTTGCCCTCCCCGCCCAGCACGCCTGGCAGGCCCAGCTATGTCTGTGTCTGTATCTCTGTGTGCATGCCCACGTGCAGGCACCCAGATCGCACCCTGTCTGCCCTCTATGCTCTTGGGAGAGTCCCACATACTCAGCACCAGCAGGGCCCTGGAGAGCGCTTGGTCCAACCTGCAGTGGCCAGAAGGGAAATGGCGTGGGCTGGTGGAGGGGGCTCTTCCCCACACCCCTGTCGCATCCTGCTCTTGCCCTCGCCCTCTTTGCTCTCTACTTCTCTCTTTCTCTTCTTTTGAGCCTTTGGCCCTTGAGGATCCCAGGCTCCAGGCCCTCCCAGCCATCCCCAGCCAAGGGAGCTGGGGTAGGGGAGGCAGCTTTGTAGCTGCCCCTTCTCCAGGTTCCTGGATGAGAGCTGGTGGCCCTAAGCCTGGAAAGGGAAACAGAGAGAGCACACACATGGCCCAGATTCTAGGTCCCCTCCCTCCTTCTGGATGAGAAGCTGAGGTAGGACCTTGGAATTGTCCCTTTCAGAAAGCAGCAGCCAAGGCTCTCCACACACCTGGCTGGCCCCCAGGGGCCTCTTCATGCCTGTGGCTTGGCATCTTCCTCTTCTTTCTCCTCAGACTGTAGGCTTCTTCTGCCACGTGCACTTCATGTGGGCCTCCCTATGGGCAGGACTTCCCACTCCACCCAGCATCTCTTGGTTCTGGGCTATAGCCATTCAATTTGAGGAGAAGGCTATATTGCTATATCGAGGCCCAGAGGGGACCTGCCTGGTCATCAAACAGCAAAGAGCAGAGGGCAAGCCAGGACCAATTCTTTTTCCAGGCACTACTGCCCATCTGCTCAGCCCCCAGCCCCATCTGGGTCCTTCCCTCCCAGAGCTCACTCTCTGGAGTGAGAAACTGACAAGTAACTGGCAGTATCACCCCAAACAGTCAGTGCCATGATGGCAGGAAGCTCAGGGGCTGTAGGGGTGCAGGAGAAAACACCTGAGCTAACCTGAAGGGACCAGGAAATTGGCCTGGAAGTGACATTTGATATGGACCATCAAGGTGACCAAGAGTTTTCCAGCCTGACAAAATAGGTAAAGGCATAGGCATCCATGCGGGGTACCAGCATGAAAAAAGGCATAGAGGCATGAAAAAAGCATAATAGTTTGGAGAAAAAGTGGCAAGTTCAGTACTGTTGGAGCAAAGGGCGGGACCAACGTGTGAAATTGGGCAGAGAATTGAAAAGGTGGGGGGAGGTCACTAATTTACTGAATGAATGTGCACCACTTAGAGATGTGCGTGTGCTAAGGGCCTCAGAAATGGGACGGACAGCCCTTCCTGATGGAATTTCAAGACAAGAAGCGTCAGTGGGGGCTGGGATAGTTCTGGAGGAGGATTGAAATATGTTCAGCTTTAAAAGGCACAAGGTGGAAAGATCACGGGCTATGCACATGCATAGGGATGCAGGGGTGGTAGAAAGCCTGAAGCCACCTGTGCAGACCTTAAATGCCGGGGGGAAAGTGTGGACCTTTTGTGGCAGGCCAAGGGAGACACAGAAGGTCCCAGAGTAGGGGACACTGTGGTGCAGTGAGCGGAGCCAGGCAACTGTGACAGTCTTGGTTTCAAAAGCCCAGAAGGGAGAGACCCAAGTAACCTCTTCTCTCTTTGGCAGCAGACAGGAGCTGGACAAGAGCCTTCGGGAGTGTCTGTCCACAGGCAGCCTTCCTCTGGGTCCTGCAGCACACATCCCTAGGACCCGGGGGGCTCTGAGGAGGCAGCCACTCCCCCCAGCACGCATGCCTGACCGACCTGGAAGCTGCTGCTTGTCCTGGGGAGGCAGGCAGTGTCTGGCGGGGTAGGAGAGGGCTTGGCCAGTATCCTCCTACCCGCACCTTAGCTTTTGGTAAGCTCCCACCTTATTAAAGGTGATTTCCCTTTGCCAGTGCTTTGATACGCTCATTTACCTTCCAGCTTCACCTTAGTCTCTGTGAAGGCATCCACCTCCTCTGGGTAGGTAGCTGGGAGTGGTCTCCAGGCAGGCAAGGAGGCCAAGGACTTGCCCAATCATCTAAAGACCAGATACCCCACGGGCTTTGAGTCCTGCACTACAGAGGGAGAGGGAGTCATAACTGTGTATAATCCTGTCCCCAGAGTCACCCAGAACAAGGAGCAATGTCTCTCAACGTCCCTCATGACCCAGCCCAGCCAGCGTCACCGAACAACTCTCCCTCCCCACTCCGCGCTGCTCCAGGGCCAGCAGGGCAGGCGCGTGACAGAGGAACTCTGAGAGGCCACCTCATGGAACCATAATTGGGATTCCCGCTTTCGCCCTCGGGCCTCCCTCCCTTTCCCAGCATCACGCTCTTTGGGCAGCTGCTGGGTTCAGAGGGTTGGCGGGGAGGGCGCCTAGGAGAGAACAGGATGGGGCCACAGGTTTTTACCCGTTGCTGCTACCCCGATCTTCCGGCTGAAATCCTGGCCATTAGTGACCCAGGAGAGGAGAAAGTTAGAGGAGGGTAGAGAACAGGGTTCCGGGCGTGTACCAGCTCAGCCCCTTTCCCGGGGGAGCGACCTCACCACCGCAGGCCCTAATCCGCTGTCAGCAGTGCCCGGTGGAGCTTGGCGTTGAAGGAAGCACGTGGGGCAGGCGGGAGAGGGGAGCGGGCACGTGGTCCAGCTTTCCCAGCCCCGTGCATGCCCCCCGCCCCCCGCGAGGAGGGGTTTGGGGAGGTGGGGGCGGGCCCAGGCGGGGGCGGGCGGCTGGCGGCGCAAAGCGTGGGGCGCCGGCCGCTGTGGGAGCTGTCCGCCAGACCCAGTGCTGAAGTAGGCGCGGACGTGCCCGGTGCTTGGCGCGCGGCACCAAGCGCCCCGTGCCCGGGCCGGCGAAGACCATGGCGTTCATGGTGAAGACCATGGTGGGCGGCCAGCTGAAGAACCTCACCGGGAGCCTGGGGGGCGGCGAGGACAAGGGGAACGGGGACAAGTCGGCGGCCGAAGCGCAGGGCATGAGCCGAGAGGAGTACGAGGAGTATCAGAAGCAACTGGTGGAAGAGAAGTGAGTGGGATCCCTTCCTGGCTCCAACGACCCCCACCCCCACCCCCGCGCGCGCACACACAGACGCTTGGCCCACCCCTGGGCCAGCCTCAGGCCCCAATCCCGCCCTTCCCTACTTTCCTAGACACAGTGAGAGTCTGGGAGGTGTCGTCTAGGCAGCCCCCAGACCCACCCCATCTCAAACCCAGGACCCGCTCCAGCTTCATACTCCGGCCAAGGGGAAATGGGGGGAGGGGCGACGGAGCCTGCGACGGGGAGGGGGTGCACGTGCATTTTTGACGAAACAAGTAATCCCTTAATCCGATCTGGTCCCAGCTGCCTGTGTCTTCCAACTGGGGCTCCTCTGAGCCTGAGGCTCTTAGGAAAGCGGTGCAGCCACAGGGCTTAGACTCATGGAGACAGACCCTGAGATGAGGGTGCTCATGGATACTGAGACTACTTGTGCACCAGCAGTGCTGGAACGAGAGGCACCCGGGTAGAGTTAGCGGCTGGACTTGGAGCTAGGCTACTTGGCTTCAGATCCTGGCTTTGCTTCTTATTAGCTGGATAACTTTAGGCAAGTTAACCTTTCTCTGCCTCCATGTCCTCTTCTGGAAAATGGAGATGATAATGATAGCATATGCCTTACAAAGGTTAAGTGACAATGCATGTCAACTGTTTAGCACAGCACCTGGCACGTGGTAAATTCTGATAGCTGTTATTTCACTTAATCCTGATAACAGTTCTGTGAGTTGCAAAATCTTCTCCCCATTTTACAGAAGAGGAAAGTAAGTGATTTACCCAAGGACATACCTAAAATGGCAGTGTAGCTGGGAGGAGAACCCACGTTTGTCTCAAATTCTTTTCACTACACGACACATCTTTTCAGGGATGGAAAGAAAGATGGAGTCGGAGGCCACTAGAGACAAATATTAGAGTCTGCAGAGAGAGCCAGATGGGCGGATTCCCCTTCCCTCCTGGCTCAGCCCAGCGGTGGGTACAGAGATGAGGACAAAGTGTGCTGTGATGGGGAGAGCCCGCAAAGACTAACCGAGGTCGGTCAGGTCAGAAAGCCCTCTCTCCACACAGGCTGACCACACACAGGGACCAATGCAGCAGCTGCCAGAACTCAAAGACCCCTTACACCCTCCCTCGAAGCCCCCCACTTCTCTCAGCCCTTGCAGTGATTCCGCCCCTGGTGTCCCCACAGGATGGAGCGGGATGCGCAGTTCACGCAGAGGAAGGCAGAGCGGGCCACATTGCGGAGCCACTTCCGAGACAAATACCGGCTGCCCAAGGTAAGCTGGCCAGGGCTGCAAGGTGCAACCAGGACCCTGAGCTTCCGACCTTGGACTTCTTCCCCCCATTCTGGATACTGCAATTCTCAGCTGTAAGCTCACAGGGAGCTTGGTTGGATCCTTCCCTCTCTCACTCATTCACTTGTTCATTCATTCATTAATTCACAATTGACCAACCCCCAGCAAGGACCAGGGCTTGGCGCTGAAGGGAAGCCCAGTTCTCAGGGTACTGACAGGTTTGTGTTTCTGGAGCCAAATCCAGGCCTCTTCTCTCCTCCACCCCTACCTCCCCAACCCTGGAAAGCAGTAGATCTTACTGTAGGGGTGAGTGCTCTTGAAAAGCAGGCTTTACTGCAGGGGTGAGTGCTCTTGGGGCTTCTGAACATATATAGAGGGCAGGGTGGGGGAGAGAAGGCCACACCTTCTGTGTGCCAGGTACTTGACCTTCATATCCTCACCTAACCCCCAAGTAATGCTGCCAGGTAGCTATCACCCACATCTACAAACTGAGGTTCGGAGAGATTAAGGGACTTGGCAAAGGTCATACAGCCAGTAAGTGATGGAGCTGGGATTAGTCCTCAAGCCTGTGAATACTGAGCTTGCACTTGCTCCAGGACCCCAGGCTGCCCTCCACGGTATGGAGTCCGCCTACAGACAGCAAAGTACCCCCTTGGCTGGCCCATCAGCCAGGGAGTATGTCTCAGGACCCCCCCTCCACCCCTGCTCCCCTAGGCACCACAGCACTAGATAGGCATGTAGGTGTGCTGCTCCTGTTGCCTAAGGAGCACAAGCCACTCCCAGAATAATGTGCCGAGAACTGTGCTAGACTCTGAGGGGAAAATACAAGTACAGCGCTATGGCACTCCTAACCTTGATCTTCCACTTGAATCGAAAGATCATATATGTGAACATCACATTCACTTATTCAACAAATATGTACTGAGCCCCCAGCTGCCTCTGACTCCCCACAGGGCACAGTCTTTTGGAAGTCTCTTGAAGGGAAAACCAGTCCAGAAAGCTTGCCTCGCTGCAAACCCAGCTAGGAACGGATGCTTGCACTAAGCATTTAAAAGACAAAATTCCTGCCATCAGGGAGCTCTGAGTCCAGTAAAAAAGGCAAGACTTGGATGCAACTGAGTAGGACACAAAGTGGAAAGCCCAAGCCCCCCCCCACACCCCCGGAGGGACAGGGAGTGCAATAGCCATCAGTAGGTACTGTGCAGAGAAAATACAGACATTGGAATCAGTGACAGGGTTTGAATCTAGCTCTCCCACTTCCTAGCTGTATGACCTTGGGCAATTTAAGTTATCCCAAGTTACTTACTTTAAGTAAGTAACTTAAATTTAAAGTAACTTATTTGCTTATTTATCTGAACCTCAATTTCCTTATTTGTGAAATGAAGATAACCATATAGTTGTCTCAGCCGGGCACGGTGGCTCACGCCTGTAATCCTAGCACTCTGGGAGGCCCAGGTGGGAGATTTGCTTGAGCTCAGGAGTTCAAGACCAGCCTGAGCAAAAGTGAAACCCAGTCTCTACTAAAAATAGTAAAAATTAGCCGGGCATGGTGGCGCATGCCTGTAGTCCCAGCTCCTCGGGGGGCTGAGGCAGAAGGATCTCTTGAGCCCAGGAGTTTGAGGTTGCTGTGAGCTAGGCTGATGCCACGGCACTCTAGCCTGGGCAACAGAACAAGACTCTGTCTCAAAACACCAAAAAAACCCAATATACCTGTCTCACAGGGTTATCACTAGAATTAAGAGCAGTCAGCTCAAGGTCAGCCCTATAACAGGTGTTTGATAAATGGTACCCATCACTATTACTGGTTACATCCTTCAGCATAACGAGAGTCAGCACACAGCACAGCCGGCTGTAAGGCTATGTCCGCTGGGGCTTTTCATTTTGTCTTCACTCGCAGTGCTAGAGTATCTCAGGGTGCGGTGAGGTGATAAACGTGCAAGGGCCCCGTGTCCAGCAATCCAGTGCGTGATCCTGGAGTGTGAGAGTGGGGGCTGAGCTCACTGCAACATGGGGCCCCAGAGCCTGGGGACCCGGGGACCCTGACCAGGCCTCTCCCTGCCCCTCCACCCTGGGTCCTCACAGACTTCCACCCACTCCCCATACCCTTTCCCCTTCAGAATGAGACGGATGAGAGCCAGATCCAGATGGCAGGTGGAGACGTGGAGCTGCCCCGGGAGCTGGCCAAGATGATTGAGGAGGACACGGAGGAGGAGGAGGAGAGGGCCTCAGTCCTCGGGCAGCTGGCCAGCCTCCCTGGCTTAGACCTCGGCTCACTCAAGGACAAGGCCCAGGCCACCCTGGGGGACCTCAAGCAATCAGCTGAGAAGTGCCACATCATGTAACTACTTCCCTGGATTTGCCCACTGGGGTGACCAGCAGGCTGGGCCCACATGAGGGCTGAGTGTGTCTCAACTTCCAGGGACCCATACCCCATTTTGGGCTTTGTGTCCCTTGCCCCACCCTAGCCCCAGAACCCTTCTCATCTGTGCCCCAAGTCTGCCTTCTGGTCTCTCCCTCTCCATGGAAAGCAAAGTCCCTGTTCCTTACTCTGCCCCTCAGGACCCACCTTCTACTTAGCCTGCGGAGCTTCCCAAGACCACAGCAATAGGCCCACTCCTCTCCAGCTGTGGCCCCAAGTCCCTGCACACGGGAGCATTCATAGAGAGACACAGAGGGCACAGAAACTCTGCATGTGCAGAGGCATGAGCCGCAGAGGCAGCCTGCACACACAGACACACACGCCAAGGCCAGCCCCCCTGGGTACCCAGCCCCTCCAGACCCAAGACGCAGATGCCCTCAGCAGACAGGGGGCCTGGGTTCAAGTTTCCACCTATATTGTCCTTCACAGCCACTGTTCTTTCTGGGCCTCATTTTGTCATCTGTAAAATGGGAGCAGACTGGATAATTTCTAAGACTCTTTCTGGCTTGGCCTCCCTGGCCTCTCAGAGTGAAGCCCACACCCCTCCTCGGGCAGGGCAGCAGCTGCTGCCGTAGCCTCCAGTGGCTGCCACCGTGGGCTCTGGGAGCCGAGTGATGCCATGCAAGGAGCGCAGTGCCAAGGATGAAGCTGGCACTGAACAGTAGCCCAGGCAGCTCCAGGCTTTCTCTGGGCCCAGGGCCCAGCCAGTTTCTGTTCTGTTCCTATAGAACTCTCTTCTGGATTCCATAGCTGGAATCTCCTCTCCTAGCTCAATGGAAAATAAAGCTCCCAAATGCTACACCCATCTTCCCACATCTTACGCCCAGGAGTCTTGGAGTTCACAGCCCCTCGAGCCTGCCTTGGAGGGGTGTCCTTTAGCTCCTCACCCACAGCTTCCTGGGAGGAAGGGGACACCTAGTTCTAGGAGTGGAAGTGTCCTTCATGGAACCCCTTCTGGCTCCATCCATAAGATGCTCGAGTTCTGTCCTCTCAGGGCCCTGGGTGAGGGCGGGTCTGGGGCAAAGTGACATAAGTCTGGGCTTTGAGGCGGATGTGGCAGCCAGCAGGACGCTGATGTACAGGGGGCACTACTGAGACCACAGGGCTGTCTCTGGCACCTGTGCCTACAGCCCCTCACTTTGGAGATGGAAGATGTAACAGAAAGAAAGCAGAGCAACCACATTCCAGCCCGGCACTGCTGTGTGACTGTGAGCAGGTCCTTTCTCTCTGAGCTTGTTTTGCTTCCTGTAAAATGAAGGATTCCACACACCCCCCATGCTGAATAGTAATAATAATGTTTCAAAGGGTGACCATATATAAAGCCCTTGGCATGTGACAGACCATATCAATAAATGGTGACTCATTCTTTAAGAAAACGAAGAGCCCACATCTCATCCAGCTCACCTGTGGCAGGGGGGTTTGTCCAGGAAACCAGCCAGGAAGTTCCCAAGCAGGTCATCCTGGGGGCCCGGGCAGGAAGAAGGTGCTACAGGCAGACCCTGGGTGCCCCCGTTGGGGTCTGGGTCCTTGGCCTGCTGCTGAGGTGCTGTCCTGAGGGGAGTCCAGCCAGGACTTACAGGCAGGAACGAACATCTGAGCGTTTGGTCGCAAGGGCAACATTTCCATGAGGTCTCCTTTGTGAAATAAGAGTGAGGAACATAAACCTGTTTGGTAGGTAATGTGGGGGTGGGACAGGGAGAGGGCAGGGAGGGATGCAGGCCCAGGACTGGGGTGTGCTGCCCGGGCTGTCACACTTGGCTTCACTCTCCTGAGCATGCAGGGAAGGGACTTGGGCCTCTGAGCTGTCCCTGGGCTGCCTCCTGCCCTTCTCAGAGCTGGAGGAGACCCACGCCAAGCTCCGGCTCGGGGCGCCTCAGCAGCAGGGCCCACGTCAGCACTTCGCCCTCCAGGGCCTTCTGCCTAATGCGACTGGACAGACCCCTTCACCCTCTGCTTTGCAGGGCTGAGAGGGAGAGGCAGGGTGGCAGCATTCGGGCTGGGAGGCAGCACTCACTGCACCCTGTCAAAGCAGGGCTGGCCGGGGCCTGGGTTCAGGGACTGGGGAGGGCTGAGCCCCACACCTGCTCCCCCTCAGCCTGAGAATGGAACCTCAAGAAGCCCCGACTGTCTGCGTTGTCCCTGGAATGAGGCAGAGGCGGCTCTGGGGCAGAAGGAGCCGGTTCTAGACCCAGGCAGAGATGGGGGGCTCCCAGCTCTGTTGGCCTCGCCTCTTCCTCACCCTGTCCATCAGCCTGTGCCCCTCTCGTCTGTGTCCCGTCGCCCTCTGCCTCGTTCTGGCTCAGGGCTGTGCTGCACCACGCCCTCAGCCGGGGCAGGCCTGTCCGCCTGGAGCCCCTCTTCTGCGCCTGCCTCCACTGCCAGCCCCCAGGCCCTGGGTACATCCTTGCCACTCTTCCTGTCCTGCTCTCCTCTCTGGACAATCATGTGCTCCATGACTGGCCCACCCACCTAGTGTGATAGGAAAGCCACAAAGCCACTGGCCCCCAAACTTCCCTTTTCACTGGCTGAGAATCCCGGCATTTGTGCACCACAGCTTGGACTCTGATGCTCCGGGCCTCTCCCTCCCTCCCTCCTGTTCTTTTCCCTCCCTCCTTTCTTCTTCCCCTTGCAGGCACTCTGAAGACACAAGAAGTACCAACTCATACTCCTGCAGGGCTGGGGGAGGAGAGCTGGCTGGTCTGTCCCCCACCCTGCTCGCCCTCAGGGCTCTGGCTCCCATGTACAAGGATTTCAGGGAGCCCCTGCCCAGGGAGCCTGCAGCACCTTCTCCTGCCTCCCCCACCCAGACACCTCAGGCCCTGTTCCCAGTGGGAAGAAAGGTATATAGAGAACAAGTGACTCCCCTGAGACCAGCTGGTGCCCAGGGAGCAGTTTGCGGGGGTGACCAGGGCTGGGAGCACGGAGGATCTGCCTTTCCCTCGATAGCCAGATGGTTCCTCCTCAGACCCTGGAGGCCGCAGGCAGGCACGGAGGACATCTGGGCCATGTTCCTTTGCTGAGCCGAGCGGCTGACAGCCCTATTGACCCAGCTGATGCTCAGCCCTGTGAGGTGGAGCTTCTGTCCTGTCGCTGCAGACCTGAGTCTGGGCTGGGGGTGGGAGCCACAGAGCCCACTGCTGGGCAGAGCTGTGCCCGGCCTGCGTGAGGCTTGCGAAGGGCAGGGGAGCCAGGGGCAGCAGCATTGTTGAGGCTGCTCAGCCTCACTCAGCAAGAGCTGTGCCTTCAGTACGTGATCCTAAGCGTGTGTCCCTGTGGGACCCGTGGGGTCTGTGAGCTCGTACCTGGCTTCCCCCGTTCCTGTGTGTCTGTGGGATTTCGAATGCATAGGTGTGGGTGTGATCTACTTTGGGGCCAGTGGTCACTGATGTGTCCCTTCCCTCCTCAGTGTTGGCCCATCTCCCTCTCAGGGAGGTTGGGGACAGCAACCTGGCCTCTGGGGACAAGAGCCCTTCCAGATGACTTCCTGCAGGAACAAAATTCTATGTTCTTCCCTGTATCCCCAGTAGGCTTAAGAAGAGGCAGACTGGGCCCAGGGACAGCTGGGTCCCCCAGTCTGCTCCAGAGGCCATCTGCTTCTCCTAAGTCTGGTGCCATGGGCGACAGAGAGGCCCAGGCCCAGATGCTGACTCTGAGCTCGGTGACTGAGTGAGGGTGGGAAGACAGGGCAGGGGAGGCCCTGAACATTGCTGGGTGGGGATCTACCCTGCTCTGGAGACTTTCAAGTGTTGAAAGTGAGAGGTGGAAACATCTCTTGCTCCTAGGAGGAAAAATATATTTTTTGAAAAGCGGATTTGCACCTTTCCCACAGGCCGCTGCCCTTAGAAGGGAGCCCTGTACTGACAGCCCCTCCTCTTGCGCCCAGCCTCCCACTGGACTGCCTCCCTCCTGAACAGGCAGCTTGGCCTAGAGGCCACGAATGCTCTGCCCAGGGAGGGGCCCTTCCCAGGAGCTTCCCCACCAGCCTGTCACCCCTTGGGGCCTACGCCCCGCCACGCCCACATGTGGAAGAATGTCAGGCCCGTTCTGAGCTGGCCAGTGCAGCTCCCACAATCGGGTCTGTGGGCCATACTCTCTCCCGTCACCCTGCACTTCAATTGTCTTCCACCTTCTAACTCCCACCCCCCAGCTGGACCCTTGCATTCCTCTTCCCTTCCCCTCACTTCCTGCGTGGGGACTTCCTTATCCGGCCCATTTCCAGATAATCTGAAGTACGCTGCTCTCCCTAGGTCTGAAAATAACATTTTACTGAATCTTACTGTATGCCAGGCTCACTACAAATTCATCTGGGGCACTGATCTTCATGCTCACGTTACAGAGAAAGACGCTACTCAACCGGCCCAAGCTTCAAGGCCAAGCAGCAGAGCCAGGGTCTCAGTGGCTCCTCTGCCTGCTGGGCTCCTGCCCCACACCTCCCTGCAATGGCCAGGCCCGGGCTTTGGGGAGATTGTTTTTTTCCGGTGTCTGTTCCCCTCCTGGTATCGGAAGCCCTCTGATGTACCCTGGTGGTCCCTCCCTGGCTGCCTGGGATGTGCTCTCCCTCCCTTTAAGTCCCCAGGGATGATCCCAACAGGTGCTGGTCAGACTGATGCCTGGGAGGGAGGTGAGGACAGGGGAGGAGGCCAGGGCAGAGCCTGCTGCAAATGACCCCAGCTTGGGGGTGGCTGGTGTTGGGTATAAGCATGACACTCCAAATGATACCCTCTTCCCCAATCAGGCTTACTGCTCACTGTGGCCCGGGGAGGTAAGGGAGCGGGAGGCCAGGGGACCCTGTCTGGGGCAGAGCATTTTAGACTGCACTCCTGCAAAGAGACAAAGAGCCTTTCCTGCCTCTCAGGCCTGTGCCCCCCTCCCCCCGACCCCGAGTGGTGGCAGAATGGCCCCACTGGGCAGCCTGACTCTCCTGGGTACCGGGGGCTGAGGGCAAGAGGCAGATGTGGCCATCGCCCTCCAGCACCACACCCCATGACCCCCCAGCCTTACCTGGGGCTGCAGCCCCTCCCGCCCCAGCCTGTGAACAGCAGCTACCATTCTGTTTTTCCAAGGGCAAGAAGAGATGCACAAGTAGAGAAAATAATTTATTAGAGAAACAATGAATGATACTTGTCACACGCAGCCTCCTGTTGGGAGGGCAAACGCTCACCCCAAGGAGGCATTTAAGGGCAGAAGGGTTAGAAATCACCAACACCGGCTCTGATTATTGAAAAGACACCCTCAAGTAACTGCAGGCGTGCATTCTCCTCCAGGTCCAATTCACCCTGTCCTCTGACACGTCCCTGCTGTGGGCTACAGCAGCCCCACCGCACAGATGGGAGGCCCAGGCCCAGAGGGGAAGGGGCTTGCCAGGGTCACACGCTGGGGTGGTGGCAATGTCAGGCCTAGAATTGGGTGTTCCAGACTGGGGCCCCTGCAGCCTGATGGCAGTCCCCAGGCCTCCCCTCTCAGGCCCAACTCCAGCACAAGGCCGCTCTGCGGCTAGGGGTGTGTTCCCAGAGAGGAACAGAGTGGGAAGGGATGAGGACTGAGGACCCCTCCCCTGTATTCCTCAGGCCAGGGCAAGAACAAGGCATGGGTTTCTCAAATTTGCCCTACCCCTAGAAAGGGCATTACTGTCATGCTTGAAGGATTAAGTTAAAGGGCTGAGATGGTAGGCAGATGCGAGCTCCCAGGAGACTGGTGAGTTCTGTGGGGCCGGGTACATACTGTGGCCTGGGTGGTCCCTGAGGGGTCTTGGAGTGTCCCATTCCAGCGCAAGGAGGGAGGCGAGTTGGAATAAGGGCTCCCAGGAAGGGCAGGCCCAGCGCCTGGGGGCCTGCTGGCAGGGAGAGGGCAAGAACAGGTGTGCCCTGCAGGGGGCCCCTTGCCCTCTTTTCAGAGCAAAAAAGTGATAGACGGCTTCGTGCCCGAAATCAACAGGCATGGAACCAGCAACCACCAAGTAATGAAGGTCTCATGAAAGAAACACTGTTCTCCCAGAGTCCTGCCCCTGTCCCCGGGGCCAGGCCCAGGGCTCCCAGCACACAGCATGGGCAGTCAGTCCCTCTGTGGGGCACACAGTAACCCAAGGGAGGCTGGGGACCCGGGACGTGGGGGTCCCAGAGCTCTCTATCCAGGAAGCCTGCTCCCCAAGGTTGCAGAGGGCCACTTAATTTGAGGCATCAGCCTGGGTTGGTCACCCCTCCACTCCAGGTGGCTTGTGGTCTGTCCAGCCATCCTCTGGGGTCACTGCAGGGTACATGCTACGGAGGAGTAAGGGAGGGTCAATCACAGGTCTGGCAGGAAAGCAGAGCCCAGGGCCAGCCCAGCTTTCACCCACCCTTGGATGGGGGTCAGACCCAGGGCAGGACTCACAGCTACGAACAGATTCTGACAGTCCCTCTCTGTCCATGGTCTCTGCTTCCCAGCGAGATTCCCGCATCTGTGGGATGTCAAGATGGCACGAGGGGTGAGGCAGCCACAGACACAGGGACAGAGAGGCCTTCAGACAGAGACAGGGGCAGACAGCTACGCACAGAGAGGAGCAGAACCCCCTGCCCCAACACGGCCCCCCACATGCCCACCTTGACCTGCTCCTTCAGGTATTCAGCCCGAGCCATGAGGCTCTGCACCTGCCGAGGGAAGACATGCCCGTGGGCATGTGCGGGCTTCCAGCCGAACTCCTCCTCACCCCCAGTGCTCCCCAGGACCCCTGCCCCATCAGAACCACCTCCCCTGAGTCCCTCGCCTGCTCCTTCCTCCAAGAAGCCCTCCTGACTGCAGCAGCCCAGCAGACTCTCTGCTCGGTCCCCAGATCCTCCATGGCCCTGATCTGAGCGCCCTGGCCCTAATGGTCTCGCTCCTAGAACTGGAACACCCTGAGTGTAGGAGATTCCAGAGGGAAGCCAAAGAGGTCCTCCCAGACCAAGCAGAGTAAAGGGGGAAGAGGGAGCCCCCGACCCTCTTATCCCCAGTGAGCACCTCGGTATGAAGCAGCTCCCGCCTCCGACCTGAGGGCTCCGCTGAAAAGACAGGGCGTGTGGTGAGGGCGGGGCAGCCAAGGGCTGCTTGGGCTGTGGGAAGGGGCTCACCTGCCAGCAGCAGCAGGAGCTCCCCCAGGCTGTGCTGGTACAGGTCCAGGGCGTCTTGCTCCCCGCCAGCTTCCTCCTCCTGCAGCCACAGGGACACCAGGTCATTCAGGATCATGGCCAGAACCCCTCCCTGCCCCACCAGGACCCCTCCCACTGATACCAACCTTGGCCATGGCAGCCGAAGCCACCTCCAGGGCAGCTGAGAGACGTGGCTTGTCCTGGGCCATCTCTGAGATGAGGGGCACATGCTCAGGGGAGGGAAGCAGCCCATTCCGTCCTCACAGGAGGCCTACCCAACCTGCTTCCGCGGCAGGCTGGAGGGAGGTTTGCTGGGGGCCTGGCGGGCCAGCCAGGAGCTGGAGCCTACCTCTGAGCAGGTCTCGAGCAGAGGCCCCCTGCCTAAGCAGGGCCCGATTAGAGGAGGAGACGATGGCCTTGAGCTCCTCGGCCCGGGACACGTACTGCCCCACCTATGGAGTGGAAAGGGCCTGAGCAGGAAGTGTCCCACCCACCTCCCCCACCAGCACCCACTGCCAAGTTCTCCCTCTGAGTCCTCTGTGACTGCCCCAAGCTACAACGACGTCAGAGGTCAACTGAGCCTGGCCTGCCACCTTCCCAGCTCTATGCATGTTTCTGGACAGGAAGCTCCGATTCTGGGAGAGCCCTCCCCTCACTCATGTCCTTTGGGGACTTGACCCACCCACCTTTGCCTTAATTGCCTCCTTCCGCTGGGCATCCACTTCATCTGCAGAAGGTGGGGTTTACATGAGGAGTGTGGGGGAACCCCTGCCCCACCCAAACCCTCCGGAATCCCCCGAAACACCAAGTTCCAGGTTTATGCTGCTTTGTCTTCTGCAGAATTCTGGATGGGGAACTCCCGGACTCCATCCACTGCAGCTACAGATGACCCGCCTGTGCACCCAGGGGCTCCAGGCACAACCTGGGACTCACAGTGCAGGGCAGGCACGAAGAAGTCCAGAGCCTTGCAGTAGAGGGACAAAGCGGCCGCCACGTCCCCCTCCTGGTCCTTCTTCACAGCCTGCACCACCAGGGCGGTCTGGGGACCAGGCAGACCAGGAGTCAGGCCACCTCCCTAGCTCCCCTGGCTGGAGGAAGGTCAGCTGCCCTGAGCCCACCCTCTGCCTCTGCTGGGTGAGTCACCCATCACCACCAAAGGTGGCAGATGAGATACCCAGCCCAGCCCAGCCTGTCTCCATGGCCCTGCTCACTGCTTGTGCCAGGCTCTCCCCGCTGGGCATGTGCTCCAAGTCCACCCAGGGGTGGGCAAAGAAGTCCTGGAAGGAGATGCGACGGCTGGGGTCTCGCTCCAGGAGCCGCTGCAGCAGGTCCCGGCAGTCTTGGGACAGCAAGGGCCGCAGGGGGAGCTGCATGGGCGGGTGGAGGGGACAGCTCACACTGGGCTCCAGTGCCACCGCCCCCAGCCCAAGGTTCTGTCAGAAAGCCCAGAGATACATGTCTAACGGGGAGAATCTGCGGCCCAAGAGGAACGGGGTGGGTGCAGGTGTGGGTGGCGGCGGTGAGCCAGGCCCCCTCCCCAGGCGCTCACTGGGCTCAGCTGTTGAAGAACCCCATGCAGGTCCTGATCCCCCTGCCTGGATTGCGCCCCTGCGAAGATTGAGCTTGGTTCTGCCTTGCTCTTCTCTCACAGGGCCTGCCAAACAGTCTGTGGGGCAGGCCCTTTGCTGCCTGTCGTGGACTGACCGAGTCCCTGGGACTTCTGGTCCAGAGCATACCCCGCTGCCATAAAGGCGGTCTGGGACCCACAATCCGATCTGCGCAGGCGCAGTGTGTCTGAAACCTCGGGCCCTGGCTCCCTACATCCCCCATGGTCGCCAGGCCCTGCCAGACCCACCTCGACTACCCGGCTGCTGCGGATCTTCTCCTCCAGCTCTGAGAAGGACCTGGAGGCAAAGGGGGGCTGCCCGAAGAGGGCTTCTGTGGAAGGGAGGCAGAGTGGAGGCTGGGAGGGGATGGGGTCAGCCTGGCCTGGTCCACTCCTGGGGAGGAGGCCTTACACCCCTCAGAGCCAGTAGAGTCAGAGTGCTCACTAGAACCCTCCAGGAGTGGCCCAGAGAAGCCCTGCCTGAGGACACACAGGGCAGGCTTTGGGGTGAGGGCAGGGAAAAGAGGTCTCACCATATAGGATGACCCCCACAGACCAGAGGTCCACACGGGCATCATACTGTCGCTGACACACCATCTCGGGGGCCATGTAGAGGGGGGAGCCACGGAGCACATGCTTCTCATCCCATGGGGACATGTGCTGTGCAAAGCCAAAGTCTGCAGGCAAGAGGCCAGACAGCAGGGCTCAAATTCCAGCTGCTTCCACTCCTGGCCTGTGACGTCTCAGCCTGGGCTCCTCCCCACCCACCTGACACACCAGGGTCAACCCTACTTCCTAATCTGTGCTCATTATTAGCCTGGAACACCCTCCTGTGTCTCCCTCTGCAGCTGTAAATCCTACCCATCCTGCCCAAGATCCCTTGGGCATCTTTTCCCCAGGAAGCCCACCCGATCATACCAGCCATGCGGACAAGGGCCCCCGCCTTCTCACCGCCCCCTGGGCTTAGGTTATACCACGTTCTCTGGCCTCCAGCATCAAGTCTTGCTCAAATCCTATCAGGTTGGCAAGCAATGCCTCCCCTACTGCACACCCTCCTGTGCTGCCACAGAGTCATGGTAGAGCCCTGATCCTGATGACTGACCAAGTCCTGTCCCTGATCACAGACTGATTTGTGATGCTGGTCCACAGTGAACCCTGGCACTGTTCCCAGACTGAGCCCCAAACCGGGACACACAGTACCAACTTTGGCCACAGACTGAGCCCTAACTCCACCCATTAGGCTGCTGGACTTGAGTGTGGATGGCCTGAGAAAGCTCCTACCTTTCAGTGACAGGGCCATTCCCGGATCTCCCAGGTTATTACTGCTTGATGACTCAATAGGACTCCATGAGAACCAGGGCTGCTGAGTGAGCCCGGGAAGAGGGAGGCCCCTGCACACCCACTTGCCAAACCTCACCCCTGCTGTTCCAGACTCACACCTGCCAGTTTCAGGTGGGGCTTCTCCAAGGAACTCAGCAGAATGTTCTGTGGCTTCAGATCCAGGTGGGAGATATTCCGTTCATGCAGAAACTGCAGAGCACTGGCTGGGGAGTGGGACCCATGCAGAAACAGAGGTCAGAAGAGTCCAGTCTCTGCTTGCCTCTCACCTCCCCAGGCCTCCATCTGCCTCTTCCAGCCTGTCCAACCCCAGTTCCAGCCTGGTCCACGGAATGCTTTACATATAAGCACCAGGCTCCTGCCACTTGGAAGAGTTTGCCACCCTGCCCAGAGCATCCACCTTCCTCCCCTCTGCCCCTTCACAAGTCTCCCCTCCTCCAGAAGCTTCCCTGGATGCCCTCAGCCCTTTAGGATCTTGCTCTTTTCATTAGCACTGCACTGGGTCCTACCCACTTGGCCCTGGAATGTTCCACAAGGTCCTTATATTACATTCCACACTGTGGAAACCTGAACTCTGCACAGGCGGGGCTCCTCCCTCGTCTCTCTCATGGCATCCTTAGCTAAGGACAGCCACACGAGAAAGGCAGGGCCCTAAAAGCCCAAGGAGGCAACTTCGAAGAGTGCCAAGGCTCTAAGCCGGTGCAGAGAACATGCGAAGGAATGTCGGGCTGGGTCAGAGGCTTTTACCCAATTGCTGCATGAAGACACGAGCCACCTTCTCAGGCAGAATCCTGCGGGTATGGATGAAGCGAGACAGGTCGCCCCCTGCACAGAACTCCATGATGAGGTAGATGTTGTCGCTGTCCCACTGTGGTTAGAAGTAGACAGCCTGAGGAGAGTGTCCCTCCTCCAGTTCGCTTTGGGAGTAGCCCCACCCGGCCGCACCTGGAAGTCCTTCAGCTGCACGATGTGGGGGTGTCGAATGCCCTTCAGGATCTCGATCTCCGTCAGGAGGTTTTCCACCGATGCCTTGTTCAGACTTTTCTTGGCCACACACTTTATCGCTACTACTTCACGAGTATCCTTCTAGGAGGACAGGAATTGGGGGCTCTGCCTTGAGGGGCCAGGGCCCATGCCTGGCTGGAAGGGTTCGGGTTCCCTCTACCCTCTGCCTCCTCCCTGGGCCTACCCACCCCACACCAGCATCCAGGCTTCCCAGCTTTCCTTCTCAGGCCAATTAGGCACCTAGATTCTGGAATCCTGGCTTCCCAACCCAGCCTGGCATTCTCCAACCCTCTGCCACATAGCCCGCTTCTCTGCATTCTAGAATGCCCCGCAGAGCCAGGTCACCTCATCGTTCTAGGGCTGCCCACGCTGCCTAACTGGGTCCCGCCTTCTAGAGCCCTGTCCCAGACTCCTCCCAGCCCACCTGGTGGCCTCCGTTTTGAGCCTGTTCTTTAGCCACCGACACCAACGCCCCATCGACCCTCCAGACAAAACAGGTGTGTGTAGGTGTGTCTGCTTTTGAGAGCTAAGAGAGGCGGTCAGCTCCTCTACCTAGAGTCAGCCCGCGCGAGGCGGGCGACGGGCCCTAGCTGCTCCCGCCGTCCCCAGCCGTCCTCGTCTCCCTAGCCGGCACCCACTTGGGCTCGCTGCGGCTGGCGGGCGCCCACACCCACCTTGGCGTAGGCCTTGTACACCGTGGCGTACGTGCCGCTGCCCAGGCGCTCGGTGAGGATGAAGCCGTCCAAGCGCGGCAGCCCCCACGCCGGCCCCGCCATGCCGGCCCCGGGCGTGCGGGCGCTTCCTGGTCGCGGGCGCGCGATCCGGCCGCGGCGCAAGCGGGACCCGGGCGCTCTCCAGGACGCTCTCCACGACGCCCCCAGCGCCGCCCGCCGGAAGTGCAGCGCCGCACGGGGAGGCCGGCGGGGCGCGACTCCGCCCGCTCCGGGGCTCCTCCCCCGCACGACATCACGCGACCCAACAGTCCCTCCCTGCAAGCCGCCGTCAGGGGACACTGAGGCCCCCGCGGGCCGAGCGGAGGCGATCGAGGCAGGCGCAGATGCGCCGAGAGATCGCCCACGTGAGGACGGGAGGGAGGACCCGGCGCAGCGGGGGTGTGGGGTGGAGGGGAGAATCACGGAGGCCCCCTGGAGTCCCTCCCCAAGACCAGCCACTCTAAAAGTAGAGGCACTGGGACAAGAAATTGCCTTTGGAAAGTCACCTTCCCTGAGGCTCCTGGCTCCCAACTCCCTTTCACTCTTCTGAGTTAGCGGCTTGACGACCTGTCACAGACCAGCCAGTAAGCATCTTAATGTCCCCTCTCACCTGTCCTAGGCGCGCCTCAGCCCCTAACACTACGTGCCACCCAGTTCTCCCAAGTCCACCAGACATTAGAACCAATGGTGTCTGAAAATGTATTATTTTTTATTTAAGCACAAAATTTGAGACATGACATAAACATTTGTACATGGAGAAAAAAATACCAGAAGGGAGTTTACAAAATCCTGGTCGCTGCCCTTATCTGGGGGTTCTGGGCCTGCCCCAGCTGGCAGACAACCTGAGGGCTGCCTCAGGGTGGGCCCAGGTCCCAGAGGCAGCGGGTGGCCAGCTTTGTGAGAACTCCTGCAGCCTCTGGAGGACAAAGTGCAGGTTCTGACGATGGACTCCTAGGTGCATGTCACAGTGACACACCTCCTGGGGAATCCCTAGGGTGAGTGGAAGGTGACCTAGACTCAGGGCATGGGGGAACCCTCCGCAAGGTGGCCCATCAGTCCCGCAGTCCTGCATCAAGGATGCAGCTCTGGACTGACTCCCACTGCCCTCCCTAGCCACACAAGCTGGATGCTGCTGGGGATGGGGGCTGCAAATTAAGGCCAAGGCAGAGGGCAGCAGACCCTCAGGAGGAGAGGAAGTCAAAACAAATCGAGCCAGGACAGTCAGACCTCACCCTCCTAGATGACTGCCAACAGCTGGGCAGGACAACCTGGGGTCAGTGCCCTCCTGTCCCTCCCCATCCCCAAACCCCAACCAACCACATTGCACATTTAGAAAGTCTGAAGAGAGCGGGACTCAGGGAGGGCCCCAGAGGGCATGAGGTGCTGCCCACGCCAGGAGGGTACAGGGGCCTAAAGGGCTGTGCATCTATCAGTGAGGAACACAAGGCAGGAGGAGCCTGGGTTCTGGAAGCCTGGAGACCCCAGAGAGATATGGGGAACAAAGCCGTCCACCCACCCAGACTGCAGCTCGCCTAAAGTGGAGTGCGTAGGAGGGTTATCCCAGCCTGGGCAGGAAGGACAGGGCTGGGAGCCAGATTCAGGCCAGGCCTGCTGGGGGAGGAGTGGCATCTCAAGACCCTGGCAGAAAACTCCAGCTGGGGTGATCCCAGGTCAGCCAGCGATCCCAAGTGTGGAGGGGTGTCTGTGTGTATACAGGGGAAGAGAACTTCAGTCCCATTGCTTCTGGAGAGACAAAAGAATCCTACCAAACCACCACTAGAGAAGGAAACACAATTTTGGTTTTGTTTTTTTTTCTCCGGTGTAAAAAAAGTCCCTGTCCCTCCCTTCCCTTCCAGGGAATGCTGGTTGCTAAGGAAGGAGGAAGAGCCACAGTGAGACCTTCACCAGGTCTGTGCTGGGCAAAACCACTGCATAAGGCACCCATGGAAAGTGCAGCTCAGAAGGCAGGTGAGAGAATAGGCGAAGGTAGAGGCAAGAGAGTGAGGAGGACTAATTTCCCTGGAAGGCTCCTCGGGCCGCAGATGAGGCCGCACTGCGGAAGGTTCTGTTGCTGAAGATGCCCTGGGAAAACTCCTCCTGCGCCTGCTGGAAGCTGGCCCCCGTCCGGCGGTACAGGGAGTGCACCTGGGGAAGGAGGGGAGGTGAGAGGAGCCCACCCTCTGGGCCACCAGGAACCCTGCCATCCAGGTTATACTCTCAGAGGGGTCACCAGGAGCCCCACACTGCCTGACCCCATCCCCTCAGAGCCTTGGGGAAAGGTGCTGGCTGCATCTTTGGGGGCCCACGAAGCCCAACTGCAGTGGTGAAACATCTTGTGGCAAAAGCAGGAGACAGGTGCCTGCTTCCTCAGGTCTGCTGTCGCCCAGCCCCCAGCACTCACCCGCTTCAGGAGGAAGAGTGAGAGCACGGCACAGAGGGTGAAGAAGCCGGCCACCACCATCATGATGATTGACACAGCCAAGGACTCTTCCTTCAGTGTGGACAGGGCTGCAATCCAACCACTACAAAGGGAAGAAGAAGCCAGAGGGGGCAAAGTAGGAGTGGGTCCCCCAGGAGTCCCCATGAGGGGCTCTTCTCCAAGTGGCTGCTGCATCCTGACCACCACCTCAGCATCTCCGCAGCACAGGGAGCCCTGGGGGCCAGAGCTCTTGACCTGTGAGAGGCCAGGCCTCCGTGAAGGCTCACAGACCCACACTGCCCCAGCTTGTCCTCCCTCAGGGCCTCAGAGATAGAGTCACATGGGGAATCTTCTGGCTGTATGAGGTCTAGAGGGAGGATGTGGTTGCTGCCTATACAGAATCAGGAGGAACACTGGGTGGGCCTTTTCCTGCTGCTCTGGAGTTGGGGGCATGGAAAGCCTGGCTGCTCACTCCTAAGCACCTGCCCTCCAGGAAGGAAGACCACTGGCCAACCTGTTGCATTCATGCTGTCACCTCAGCTCCTCCCACCAGGGCCCAGGCATGTTACCTCCCTGACGACACTTAGTTGTCCTCATCTGTAAAAGGATATCCTCACATTTCCTGATTTCAACTTACTATGAAGCTACAATAATCAAAGCAGTGTGGGACAGGCATAAGGACAAACACAGATCAACGGATCAATGGAATAGAATTGAGAGTCCAGAAATAAACCCATACATTTGTGGTCAATTAATTTTTGACAAGGGTGCCAAAACCATTCAAAAGAGAAAGAACAGTCTCTTCAACAAATGGTACTAGAACAACTGGATATCCACATGCAGATAAATGCAGTTTATCTGGTTATGATATGGTTAAAGATCCTTGCTATAACCATATACAAAAATTAACTTAAAATGGATCAAAGACTGTTTCTCCAAAGAAGATATACAAGTGACCAACATCATTAGACATTCAGGAAATGCAAATCAAAACTATAATGAAATGCAATGAAATACCACATCTCTAGTTGGCTACAATTTTTTTTTAAAAAAGGAAAAAAAGGAAAATAACAGACGTTAGTACTATGATTATGTCCTCCAAAAAGCACGTGTGAATGCCATGGTTTGACCGTGTCCCCCACAAAACAATGCGTTGGAAATTTAATCCCCAATCTAACAGTGTTGGGAAGAGGGGCCTAATTGGAGGTATTTGGGTCATCAGGGCTCCACCCTCACGAATGGGTTAATACCAGTTGTAAGAGGGGTGGGGCTTCAAGTTCAATCTCTTGTTCTCTCTCACCATGTGATGCCTTCCACTATGTTGTGATGTAGCAAGACGGCCCTCAATAGATGCAGTCTCTCAGTCTTAGACTTCCCAGGCTCCAGAACCATTAACCAAATAAACTTCTATTGTTTATAAATTACCCAGTCAGGTGTATGCTGTTATAGCAGCACAAAATGGACTAAGACAGTTGGTGAGGACGTGGAGAAACTAGAACCCGCGTATATTGCTGGCAGGAATGTAAATTGGTTCATCCACTATGGGAAACAGTTTGGGCATGGTGGCGCATGCCTGTAGTCCCAGCTACTTGGGAGGCTGAGGCAGAAGGATCGGATCGCTTGAGCCCAGGAGTTGCTGTGAGCTAGGCTGACGCCACGGCACTCTAGCCCGGGCAACAGAGTGAGACTCTGTCTCAAAAAAAAAAAAAAAGGTGGGGGGCATTATATCTACCCACCCATGGGTGTTGTGAGGTGCCCCTAGAAAATGGTCACAGACTGTATCTGTCTTGTCTATGGCCAAAAATACAGAAAAAAAATTTTAAATAAATTTAAAAAAAGAAAAAGAAAATGGTCACAGAGGGCTTTGGAAAGGCATTAGGAGGCCGCAGAGCTCACTGAGGTAGACCCAGGCAGGGCAGTGAGGGCAGAGCCAGGGCCAGAACTCAAGCGTCCTGATTCCCAGTGCAGGTGCAAACAGCAGTTATGAGTCACAGCTCTTCCACCAGTACCTCACATAGGGCAACGAACGATGGAATTGGGTCACTGCCAAAAGGGGCCAGATTAGAGAAGGAAGAGGGGTGGTAGGAGCGCAGTGTGCACTTGCTCGGAGGGCAAGGGGAGGCAGGCCTCCTCTCCCCACTGCTCTGGACTTGCCAGCTCCGCCAGAGGGAGGGGACCAAAATAGTGCCGCCCTTCCAGGCTCAGGCTCTCCGCCAAGAGTCAGCCTGACCTTTCTGCAATGCTCCCTGTGCACTGGGGCAGAAAGAAAACATTAGCCATCAGCTTTTCTTTTGAGATTAATTTTGAGCTGAGGACTGAAGTGCCCAGGAAACTCAGTCCAGCCACATGTTCAAAGAGGCCAGCGGGAAGGAGCCTGTCCAGGGGAGGCTAGGGCCCCATCTCCTGAAGTTACAAGGCCTCTGGGAAAAGTCACAGCTTAGGATCTGCCATGCATCAGCCTCTAGGAGGGTGTGGCAGGAGAAAAGAGGCTGCGATGCAGGACACAGCTCTGCTAGTCTAAAGAGTCAAGCTTACACATCCTAACTTGCTAGCTAAAAAAAAGAAAAATAATAAAAAGAGTCAAGCTAAGTTCGCCCACAAGACCCTAGAAAGTGGAGAGTGAGGAAAGACGGCGCGGTGCAGATCTGAGCCGGCCCACCCAGTTCTCTCCCCGCCACAGGGGAAGTGGGTCATCTGCCAGGCTCGCCGCGAGCTGGGAAATAGGGCAAGAGAGGCTGAGCCCCACATCAAAGCCTAATTCCCTCTGTGATGCCCCAGGTCTCACCTGTCCCCCAGGCCAGGGATGCCAACCAACTGGATGACGTAGATCCCTATTTGACAAAAAAATACAAAGAAGAACACGAAGAAGCTGAAAGAGTTGTCAGACCTGTAGAGAGAGAGGAAAAAAGAAGTCACAAGAGGGCTTGGGCCATGCTCCTCAGCATTCCTTACTTGGGAACGTCTCTCCTCACCAGGAACCAGGAGGCACAATGGGCCAGGGACAGAGCCCCATGGGACCAGCCACGCTGTCCGTAAGGACACACACACACAGACATCCGCCACCATAATCAAGAAGGGCTCGCCTTTCACTGCCCTCCAGTTTAAAGGGTCAGTGCTTGACTCCTCCTCAAAGAGCTGATGAAGTTGCTCCCCCAAAGGACAGCATAAAGAGCAACCACCCCCTCTCCTGGAGTGCTTATTTGCATTTCGTAACAGGCAAGAAACTCTAAGCCAAAGGCATAAATCTCTAATAATAAAACTGTACACCTGGGTGGAAGAAAAGATTCTGGGGACTACGGAACACTGGACAGAAGTCCTCAAAGGCTGAGCCCCTCCACCTCTGTCCTACAGCACAGAGTACAGTGGGGGTGCAGCACTGTACTGCCCCACCCCCTTCTCCTTCCCCTACCAGCCCTGAAAGCATCAATCCTTAGGCACAGTTCCAAAACCCCCAGGGTCTGTAAAGGCTCTGCATCGATGCTGACAGAACCTGGTCTAAGTGTCGGTGAGACTAGTATTGACGTGGTCTCGAGTACGGGCGGGGCCCGAGTTATCAGGGAGCACAAATAAGGACAGATGAGCCACCAAGAGCACCTGACTCCCTCTGAGAAGCACACCTCAGAGCTGCAGAAGGGGGCTCCCTAAAGAGGGTACCCTCCCTCTTCCCAGTGACTGAAATGCCATGGCACCAGCCAGACTGGGGCAGCAGGATGGCAGGTAACGCTTCATATCCCATCTGCTCTGGCTATGGGGGAGAATGGGAAAGTGGGTTTCCCTGCCATTCTATTCTGCTCAAAGACTAGGGCAGGGCCCGAGGGCCCACGGCCCTTAGCCTGCTAGCTGGGATGCCAGCCACTCACTCACCCCTTGCCCCAGCCCCACTCACCTAAAGGCCTTATAGATGGGTCGGTACCAACAAAGGAAGGCACAGGGGGTGAAGATCACAAACCACAGGATGGAGAGGCCAAAGTCCACTCCCCTGGAGCTGTTGCCTGAGAACCAGGCCATGCAGGCAAGCAGGTTCAGAAACAGAGTCACGGAATGCACTGGGGAAGGGAAGAGGGGAGAGACATGGCTGTGCCAAGGCGGCTGACGGGCTCCCGACATGGCAACCACTCCCTAGGAGGGGTGAGGTCCATGCTGTCAGGGCAGCTGCAGAAATAGAGAACCTTGGTCTGTACCTAGGCAGGGTTAGTTCCCAAATCCTAGTTTTCTGGGATCTCAAAACCAGGGACCCATCTAAGTTCCTGGGAGGTGATGGAACAGCCCAGGCATTCGGGGGGTGGGAGGGGAGGAGGGCTGCACACCCAGGTCTGATCCTTGGGGAATGAAGTCTTTCTCTCAGCAAGTCTTTTCCCTGGCCCTGGATGGCCCACAGTGGAGCTACAGGGAGAGTCTCTTTCCCACTCCCTTGGTGCCTAGGGGCCTGTCAGGAGGAGAGGCCTTCAGCTGAGGAGGGCCTTTTAGTGCAGTGAGCTCCACCGGGACTTGGAAGTCTCTGGCTAGTCCCGCACCACCTGATCTGGGGTCTGGACTGCCCCTTTCGAGGAGGTTCCCAGACAGGGAGCAGCCGGAGGGCAGAAGGCACCTCCCCATGCCAGCGCACGCACTGAGGAAGGGTGGGGTCTGCAGAAAGCCTGCACACCAGCACGGGGCAGCCAGAGCAGAGATGGGGCTTGCAATTCTCGCCCATTTCCCCGTGAGCTCAGAGGGCAGGTTGGGACTTACACATCCAGAGATAGTAGAGCATCTTGCATATCCGCTGGTAGTCGGCAGGGATCTCTGTGGAGAAATCTTGGTAGAAGCAGGGCTTGACAGGGCACCATGAGGGCAGGGGTGGCCAGTTGTTCTCTCTCACTGTGTGGAAAAAGCAAAGAACAACAAGGTGAGGGCTCAGCCTCAGAAGCAGCATTGGCCAGGCACGGTGGCTCACACCTGGAATTCTAGCATTCTGGGAGGCCCAGGCAGGAGCATGGCTTGAGGCCAGGAGTTTGAGACCAGCCTGAACAACATAGCAAGACTCTGTCTCTATAAAAAATAAGAAAAATCAGCCAGACTTTATGGTGTGCACCTGTAGTCCCAGCTACCCAAGAGGCTGAGGCAGGAGGATCACTTGAGCCTAGGAGTTCAAGGTTATAGTGAGCTATGATTGCTCCACTACACTCCAGCCTGGGCAACATAATGAGACCCTGTGTCTAAAAAGAGAAAAAAGAAAGCAGTAGCAGCATCAAGGAGTGCACCCCACGCCAGCAGTTTATGGGCCAAACCAGGGCTTCCAGAGCAGCTCCAGCAAGCTGGGCTTGGGTGTACGTGGAGCATGGTGTGGAACGGAAAATGATAATGGGACCCAAAGAGACACCCAGCAGCTCACTCCAAGATAATGGACCCCAAATGCACTGGGAAATACAGAGAGCTGAACGGCCTAAGTGATTATTTTTAACAACTAGCCCGTAAGTGTGACAACTCAGGTCATTATCATGAACAAGGAATTGTGAGACCAATGCCCTTATGCTATCAAAGAGTCTTAGAACAAGTGCAGAGAGAATCCACATCCATTAGAATGACACTGCAGGTTTCCTGACTTGCAACTTACTGCTCTCCCCCGGGACTGGCACCCTTTTGAGATGATCGAGCTCCCAGGCTGCCCAGGAAGAAGGCGGCCAGGGTGAGTGCAGGGAGGGCCCACTGTGCAGGGCTCAGCACACTCTCCTGTGCCAGGCAGGGCGGCCCTAGGCCCTAGCAGCCTCCCTTACCATGCAAGTTGGCCACAGTGTTCTGCAGCTCCCGCTCCTTGCGTTCAAGCTCAGCAGCTTTCCTGTCCAGTTCTTCCTGCTGCCGAAGCAGGCCTGCCTGGGCTGCAGATGCCACGGCCTGGAGGGAAGCGGGGAGGCAGCCGGACACAAGAAACAGCGTCAGCCTGGGCAGGCAAGAAGAAAGGCCTCTCTCCAGGCAACGGAAGCCAGCAGGGCATCCCAGATGCAGTCCTGGCCCACAGAGTATCTAGGCTTCCAAAGGCCACCATAGAGAGGCTAAGAGGACTCGTGTCCCACTGCCCCCACACCACTCTGGCCTCTTGGCCATTACCAGGCTCTCCTCTCCCCTCATCCCTAAGCTTGAGCTAGGAGAACCATGCCCAGTGGCTTCCCCTCCCCTCCCCCACACTGCAATCCAGGCAGAGTTCAGTGAGAGTGAGCTTTGGTGACACTGGCAAAGGGGAAAAGACCTCGCAAGAGACTAACCTACAGCCAGAAACCCAGAGACCCAAGCCTCGTTTGAAGAGCGGGTGTGTGTGTGAAGGGGGAACGGTGCACCAGCAGTGAGCGCAGCCCTGGGGTCGGTGTGAGCTCCTGCCCCTGCTCCGCCCCACGAGCCGCCCCAGGGTTCCCCTGAACTGTAACTGGCTATAGCCCAGGACAGCCCCTTAGGCGTGGCCCTGCACGGCTGACTTGTGCGGCGTGCAGCGTCCAAGCTCATCTCCTCTTCAGGCAGAGCAGGGTCCCTGAGTGAGGCAGTGAGGGGATTATTATGTGTGGCTGAGCAGACCTGGGCCAGGGCCCTGCTCCTGCTGGCCGCTGCCACTGTTTGGGCCAAGTTCCTCCTGGAGAATGAGATTACAGTCCTTTTTTAGGGAGCAAGTATCAAACTGGTCATCTTGTAGGATGACAAACCAGGTGTGTGTGTGTATACACACATACACGCACCCACACAGAAACCTCTCCCAAAGGAGTTCTCCAAAGAGCTATGGTTGCCTCCGGGAGGTGAGTTGCAGACACTGGGGACAGAAGCAGGGGCAGAAGTGACCATGCTGGGGGTCTCAGCCTCCTCTCCCCAAAGTCTGTGACTTCAGTTGCGTAGGCCCCAGGTCCCCACAGCCCACCACCCAGCTGAGCGTAAACGCAGCCCTGCAAGTCAGGCTGGCCTCACCTGCACAGGTTCTGGGGCCTGGGAGGGGCAAGGCTCCAGGCACCTGCCCTCCCCCTGCTCATCTACACTTGGCCTACCTGTGGAAGCTTTCGCATGTAGCTGTCTCTGAGAATACTATCTCCGCCTAGCAGCATCTGCCTCTCTGAGAACTCGCTCACTGCCAGGAATCGAGTAGGCAGGAACTTGCTGGCCTGTCTAAGCAGGGGCTGTAACACACAACTCCACTGTGGGCCACGCTCGCGGGGGGCTGCTAGGAGCGTGGGGAGGGGCGGAGCGAGGCAGTGAGGCAGGCACAGAGTAGGTAAGACTCACAGTATATGGTGAAGGGGGAAGGCAAATAGGAAGGCAGGCAGGAATTAATAAGGTTAAACAAAAGAAAGATTCTGGGCCCCAAGGGAGAGAGAACAAGCCAAAAATCCAATGAGGACCCGGAGGGGCATAGCAAGGAGAAATGCTCTCTCTGGAGACACCAAGGGCCCTGGCCTGCTAGCTTATTTTTTGGTGGTGGCAGTGGGGTAAGGATATCAGAGCAGCCTCTCCACTCACAAGTGACTAGCTCCAAAGGGATTGGCAAGAGTACCCTGGAAGTGGAGCCAGGGATGAAGGCTCTCTGCCTGCCCCCAAGCCTCAGAGGCCAGCTACTGGTCTGGGTGACTCCCTCACGGAAAGGCCAAAGAGTTCCTCGCCAGCGGTACCTGTGGGGTTGGCTGTGTTGGTTCCACTGAGGGCTGGAGAACCGCCGGCTGTGAGGGCCCAGGGAGTTGTGTGACAGGAACCGGAACTGTTGTCGCTGCATTTGTCTGTGTGGGACGGATAGAAGGAAGGAAGGGACTGGGACTCTGCTAGTTGGCAAGCAGGAGCAAACTACAGCAGGGTAAGTGGGGGCCCTCCCTCTGGGCCCACACTGCGCCTTCCACTGCGGCCTCTCAGCCCACACGCCTCAGGTTCACAGTGCTGTGTCCCTGCACCCCAGGCCTCCTCAGGAACGGGCCAAGATCACGGATGCAAAAAGGAGAATTTCAGAGAGGTTCTGTTGACTTTCCCATTCTCACCCCAACCCGAGTTCACGTTAGATCGTCTCTGAGGACTCAGCTTCTCAGAGCTGCTCCCGTCTGTGCCAAGGCTCCTTGCCCCAGAGAGCCCAGCACCAGCCCAGAGGAACACCAGATGCAGAAGGAGGGCATGCTCACCAACCTCTGAGAAGGGGTTGAATTCAGCCAGGCCACCCTGCGGGGCACTTGTCAGCTGGGTCACAGAGGGGTCCTGAGAAGGTGAAAAAGAGCCATTAGACGCCGGGGAGAGGAGAGAGGCCTGGCTCAAGTAAGGCTGCAGTCCCCTTCCCAGCCCTGAGAAGCTTCTCCTGAAGGCTCCTGTGCCCGCCCTGCCACGCCACAGCTGCAGTCCCTCTCCCTTTCTGGAAAATTCAGCACCACTGACTTCCCACAAGAGACCCAGCTTTACACCCTGAGGCCTAAGTGCAGACACCACACAGGTTCTTGTTAGTGGCCTGTACAGATTCAAAATGCTTCATAATATTTACCTCCAGGAGTGGCTTGTTCTTTTCCGGGTGGTGGGGAGGCAGGTGAATGGAGTGGTAAGGGTAGAGCCTGACTCTTCAGTGTACAGCCTTTCTGTACTGTTTTGTTATTCTATGGAAAGCATTTATTCCTCTTATTTTTATTATTTATTATTTTTTTATTTTTTCCTAATGCCACAAAATCCCAATATTTATTTTTGAGACAGGATCTCACTCTGTCACCCAGGCTGGAGTGTCGTGGCCTCATCATAGCTCACTAGAAACTCAAACTCTCGGGCTCAAGTGATCCTCCTGCCTCAGCCTCCTGAGTAGCTGGGACTACAGGCGTGAGCCACCACGCCCAGCTAATTTTTCTATTTTTAGTAAAGACGGGGTCTCATTCTTGCTCAGGCTGGTCTCGAACTCCTCAGCTCAAGCTCAAGCGATCCTCCCGCCTTGGCCTCCCACGGTGCTAGGATTACAGGTGTGAGCACAGAGCCTAGCCCTTCCTCTTATTTTTAAAAGGACAGTCTAAGGTTTTAGAACAAAGACATGCTGCTGGCTGCCAGTACCGATTTATTAAATCAGGCATACTTGCTAGGAGCAGAGATATGAAGGGCTCGGATTAAAAGCCAAGAAAATGTTTTTCATGGTTTTTTTTTTTCTTTTTAGAAAATGTAAGAATGGGCCTGAAGCGGTGGCTCACGCCTGTGATCCTAGCACTCTGGAAGTCCAAGGCGGGAGGATCGCTCAAGGTCAGGAGTTCAAAACCAGCCTGAGCAAGAGCAAGACCCCGTCTCTACTAAAAATAGAAAGAAATTAATTGGACAACTAAAAATGTATAGAAAAAATTAGCTGGGCATGGTGGCGCATGCCTGTAGTCCCAGCTACTCAGGAGGCTGAGGCTGGAGGATCGCTTGAGCCCAGGAGTTTGAGGTTGCTGTGAGCTAGGCTGACGCCACAGCACTCTAGCCCGGGCAACAGAATGAGACTCTGACTCAAAAAAAATTTAAGAATGTCCTCAGTACACAGCCTTGTCATGAGTTTTCAATCCTCCCTTTTCCATCTAATCTCTGCATGGGGCTCCCGCCATCCCCTTGCCCAAGGGGCCCCCCGTTGGCCGGGGCAGCCCATCTTCACCCTGCCCCACCCCCATCCTGGAAACAAGTACAGGGCTCAACTCCAGGGCCACACCTGGGCTCTGGAAGGAACAACCGTGAGGGTGGCTAGACTGCCCCCTGCTCAAGTCTCTGCACCCTCGCCCCGTCCTTTAGGCCCAGCCTCGCCTCCACTGATCCAATTCTTTTTTTTTTTTTTGAGACAGAGTCTCACTTTGTTGCCTGGGCTAGAGTGCCGTGGCATCAGCCTAGGTCACAGCAACCTCAAACTCCTGGGCTCAAGCAATCCTACTGCCTCAGCCTCCCGAGTAGCTGGGACTACAGGCATGCGCCACCATGCCCGGCTAATTTTT